>JAMKQA010011148.1:0-55287 GCA_024699735.1 Posidonia australis
CGGTGGAGGAGGGATAGGTCGACGGCAAAGGCTATGCGGTCGTCGTTCTGGCTGGAGAGGAGAGGGGGCGGCGGAGGTGAGAGAGGAGAGGAGAGTGAAGAGACAAGAGGGCAGTGGCTGAGAAAGAGGGCGAGTGTTTATAATTTTAGGGTACTATTACGAGGACTATTGTGAGGACATGTCCTCGTAAAGTCCTCGTTAATATATTGCGAGGACATGTCCTCGTAAAGTCCTCGCTAATATATTGCGAGGACATGTCCTCGCAATGTGCTCATTATAAGTCCTTGCAAAATCTGATTTTTCTAGTAGTGTCTCTCAGAGTAAAGACTGCATTGGAGTTGGGGGTCCAGTGTATAAAGGATGCAGAGAGGACTTCGAGGGAGGATCCAAATAGGTTAAGGGTATCATTTTTAGCCTAAGGTGTCTGGAATTTCAAGAGAAACTTTCCTGGAGAAAAGTCCTTCACTTCCACTCCAGGGGTAGAAGACTAAGTACTGGAGATGTGTTGTTCTAAGGACTCCTTGGTAAGTTGTGACGAGTGCGCCGTGACAATGGTACAACAAGAGAGAGAGAGAGGAAGAGGTTACAGGTCTCGTCAGAGGGTGGAATAATAGTAGGGTTGTGGGGGAAGAGACCTGCCATATTAGTAGCTGAGGAGGGAGAGGTATCCTGTGCCTGAAAAAATTTACAGATCGCTACCAAATGTGAGGGAAAGTTACACTTGTACCATACACTAGAATATTTACAGTATTTTTTCGAGTGGCCACGAAGACCACAGGTGAAACAATGTCCATTCGCACGACAGTAACTTACCAGAGGCGTTAGGCTCCTTTTGCTTTTCACCGTCGTCCACCCTTCTTCTTTAGAATCGCCGGTCCAATGAGTACGAGAGGTTTGGCTCCGGAAATTCTTTGAAATATTGGCAGGAGGGGAAGTTAGAACAGCAAAACGAGAGTCGTGGGGAAGAGGGACAGGGACAGGATCATTTCTGTCAAAGCATATCTTCCTGCTAGAGATGGGGGATCGATGAGATCGGGAGTAGTTAATGTTTGTCAGAGAAGAGGGAGACAAAGAATGTTTATTCTCACAGAAAATCTCCTGGCCATTAATGCAGGAATAGACAGGGTGACGATTTGTATCGCCAGGAGCAGCCGTTGTCAGAGAAGGCCTGACAATCTTTGTCAGAGAAGTGGCCATGCTAGTCAGCTCGCTCGAATTGCTCCAAGGGTTAAACTGCCACGTGAGATCACTAAAGGGGGGATTAAAGGTGGATAACGACAAGTCATTACTGTAATGACTGTTACCAGGATGATTACCTTGACAATAAGAAGAATAAGAGGAGAAACCTTTCTGCTTCGCAATAAATGTTGGGGGTCGGTACAGAGAGAAGTCCCACACGGAGCTCGAGACAGTAGAAGGATTAATGGAGGAAGTGTCAGAGCTTAGAGAAGATTGTCGACCCTTCGTCTCCTAGAGACTAACGGAGTCATAGTTTTCCCAGCGAAAGTCCACCAGCAAAATTGCGTTAGTTGGTGCGGCAATGGACAAAACCGGATCAGAGACGGAAAAACACAAATCAGAATCAACATTTAAATCACTGCTAATCGTCGGATCATGACATGAGGGACTCAAGACTGATGTCCGTGTCGGAACCGGAGCGGTAACAGTGTTAGGCTGTTTCCCTTGCCGGAGAGGAAGCAAAGGGGGTAGGTAAAAAGTTACCAAGAGATGAACAAACTCTCTGAAAGCATAGTCAGATCTCAGATCCTCACTCAGATGGCAACAAACAAGATTATTGAACCAGAATGGAAAAATCTCTTTAACACATATGAAACTGTCAATAATCACATCAATATTACTCATTCGAGGAAAGCAGCAGAAAGAACTGTCAAAAAATGTGACATTCAGACTAACTGAACGGAGTCGGAAGACCTCAACTCGCCCCGATGTTAAGGTATCGAATGTCTATGTTTTTTGTGTGTTTTAAGAGATACAACATAAATTAAAACCAAAATTTGACAGTGGATTTTAGCTTGATAGTATTTGGGTTGTAATTACTCAAGTTTAATTTGATTTTATTTTTCTTCACGTCTATGTTAATTTGTTGACATTGGAAAGACTTGATTTTCATTTTCGAAAATACTAGATTGATGAAATTTCTACAGGGAGGAGACAACACTTAATGAAATTTCAAATCAAGAATAATAGAATGATGACCTGATAAAAAATCCTCCATTAGAGTGGTTGCACTTAGAACAACTTACAATTCACAAAATAACATGTTGTTGACACAATGACACCTAGGCTTATTTTCCAAAGGTTATGAAGAACAAGCCAATATGCTATTAATGTCTATGTTTTATCACGAGAGAGAGAGAGAGAGAGAGATAGAGAGTAAAAAAAGTGAATGTGAAGAGAGTAAAAAGGTTAGTGGTGTTGTCAAAAGAAAAGTAAGGGACAATTATAATAAAAGTAAAGATAAAATAAGTTACTCGTTTTCATTGGTCTCATTTGCATGTGTTCGTTGAAGAAAAATGAAGTATAAGTTTGGTATGGAAGATGGGTAGAATGGTTGAGTGATGACCTTGCTGAATTCACTGAACTATAACTTCACCATGTGAAAACTTCATAGCCAAGGAAATCTCATTCAGGATTGGAAGGAATTACAACTGACACTTGGAATGAAGGTTGTGGGTAAGTGGTTTAATTCATAGAGGTCGTTGGGAGGAATATGGAAATCATGGTCACGAAGTCCAAATTCATGGTTGGCTAGCCATCGTTTATCTTACTATCTTACTCAACAATGACATATTTTAGATAGAGCAACGAAGGAAGAGAGAAACCCTTTATAATTGTTTAACTACTTTTTTTTGAGATTTGATTTTTAAAAATTACCTTTTAGATTCCTTTTTTGTATCAATTATTAGAATCCTTTTTATTACTTATTTATCTCTTTTTTGAATATCAAATGTTCCCACCTTTTCTCTTTCCATCTTAATAATTTTCCTTCCTTAAATATATTTGTATTAATAATTTGTTTCCTTAAATATATTTGCAAGAAGGAAAATGAGAGTATTTTATCATTAATCAAGAGGTATGATTTTCTACTTCTTCTATATCACCGTCATCTTCTCAACTTTAGATCATCTCTTATCCTTCCTATCAATTGACATTATCGATCCATTATTATATTCTTCTTCTTCTTCTTTTTTGTTTTATTTTTCCCCTTTGCCACCTACCTCCTCATGCCTCTCTTTATCATGTATTCATGTATGAAAGCCACCTCAAGTATAATCCACCTACAAATCCATACCTATATCATCTCTAACTGCTACTAATAGACTATCCATGGCAACTGCAAGTACATCTTGATGTTCTTCATCCCCTACCACAACCTATCACCTCTCTCTTATTTTTATTTCACTACTTGATTGCAGCAATCGTAACCTACCATTAGCACCATTGATCTTCGAACTTTCCAAGTAAATTTAGATAAGTAGTTATGGATTTCTTCCTAATGTGTATCATTCCACACTAACTTAGTATCATACAACAACCATTTCGCATCCAAACAATTCTAAATTCGTTCAATAAAGTTTGGGGATGAAAAGGAAAACATAATACGCAAAATTTTGCTTCATCACACACAAACTGAATACTAACTTGACATTGATATGTATTTTATAGTTCTTTTAATTTTTTATTTGAGTATATATGATGTATCAATTAACAAAATTGATGCACTAACATGTATCAATTAAGACCTATATTTGTATTTTTCTAGGTAAAAAGTACACGAGTAAACAAAAATACTATCTCGATCATACTGTATCACAATAATTTACATATGCATTATTGTATAACTTCTTTTTGCTTAACTACGTGTATTTTTTAATAACAAATTTATTTACTAATATTATTTATTTATACGAATTTAGGATGAAACCACTCCAAAATTGCATAAGATCAATGTTGTCTACTATGGGATCTATGTCACATGAAATGAGGTATTTTATTCATGGCAAAAGTACTTGATATAATCCTTGATTACTTACAAAAACATTGTTGTAAATTTAAATTCTTTTTACATATTTAGGATGGAGGCTAACTCAAATTTCTATAAATTTGACACTTCTAATAAGTATTGCATTTGTAACTTTTAATTACACAAAGAGATGACTATTTATGTCCTCGACGTCTTTATGTTTTTTCTCTTGTAGTGACAAAAAGAAAATGAACTTGCGAATAGACACCTTTTGACACTTTATTGCCTCTTTCTTTTTTGCATGATACTCTTATTGTTTATTCTTAATAACTTTCATCTACCCAAGCTTTCATATTTTATATAGTAGATCTAATTATAAAAAGTTTTTGATGGTACCAATTATTTTCTTTTTCAGTGACATGAACCATGAAGGCAACATCTTCTAGAGAAAGATTGGTGAAATATTGTAATATTAACAATTTGAACGTTGTATCCTATGACTTTTATGCCTTCTATAATCTATCTCAATCGTTAACAAAAAAAAAAACATCCTCTAGAGAAAGATTCTATGTGTACTGAAATTACATTATGCAACATCCTTTAAAGATAAGTTGATTTGCACCCAAACTATTTTGTTATTTTACTTACTTTGAATTTGTGTAAACATTTATTTTAGTATGTCACTAATAATCAAGAAGTATTTTAATGTGAATGTTTTGTTTTTCTTTTCTTTTCTTTTCCCTGTGCATTGCATGGGTTTTCACTTCTAAATAGCTATGAATGGAGAATTGGAAAGGTTTCTCAATGATCATATGTATGCTCCTTCTTTAGGGATGTTTGGTTTAGCTTTTGAGCTTGAGTATCTGGTGGAAAGCTATTTTTCTCCCTCAAAGCTAAAACAAATGCATTTTAAAAAGTCAACTTCTATCCAAATGTCGACTTTTAAAGATAGCGCAAAAATTTAAAAACATTAGCATTTTTGGAAGTTCATAGGAGTGAGCTTCTGGCCAAAATGTCAAATTTAATCCTTATGTATTATCATATTGTCCTTGACATGGGTTGGATATTATAAGTTAACTAGTTGATATCATTTACAATTATTGTCATTGACATGAAAACCCAAATCGGATGTCATTTTCAACAAACTTGTCATTGTTGCTGCTCGTTGGTAACCACCAGCCACTGTCAGTTGTCGACCAACTTTGACATTGGTCCCGGCCACTGTCCAACTTCAATTGGTAATGGTCATTGGCCATTTGCGGTTGTCGTCAGTGTCTATTGTCGCTGTTGCCATTAAAAAAAGAAAAGAGTATTTTTGTTATTTAACTGATTATTGAGTAACAAGAAATTGAGTAAAAAAAAAAAAGAATATCAAATTAGATTGTGGTAGATGAGAATCTACCTACATAAATCTCAATTTAACTCTCCTAGAAAAGTTGGATTCCTAACAAACTCTAGCCTATAGAAGTCGAACCAAACGTCCCTTAGCATGGCATAGTTAGTTAGTTTTAGGTTCCGTTTGGTAGAGTTTTTGGACAACTTTTGAACATATAGCTTCTAACTATAATGATCCAACAGTTCTACCAAACACTATCAGTTTCTTAGAAGTATGTAGTTTTTGGAACAATAATTTCTTTACATTTCTAAAAGTTAGGTTATGATAGCTTCTAGTCATAAACTAACTTTTACACTTAGGTTTAAAAGCTGAAGCTCTATTAAATGGACCCTTAGACCCCATTTGGAACTACTTTTGGATAACTTTTAGGTGGTTAGCTTCTGGTAAATCATGGAAAACCATGAAAAACTACAGAAGCAGTTTCAAACAGGATTGTGGCTTCTAGATGAGGAAAACAATGTATAAATTCATAGTTTTCCATAAACTTGCTGGAGAGAACTTCTAGTAGAAGCTGGATAATAAGGTATATAATTACAATACTAGCCTTATTATTTTTGATAAATTACTTAAAAAGGAAGAAAGGAAGAGAAAAAGGATTTGTAAGGGGTAGATATGTATTTTAACTTCTCGTAGAATCTAACTTTTATCAATAAACCTTTATTTACCAAACAAGATTTTTGAAGATAAACTAAAATCTAACTTCTACAAAAAATCTCAAAATCTAGCTTCTAAAAAAAAATTCAGATATTTACCATACGGACCCTTAGTCCAAGATGTTTGTAGCAACTTATAGCTCCAGAATGATGGTGGATAGACTTGACTTTTACGTAAGAAAGGGGTTGAATTGTGCCATTCATAACATTACTTATAAGTTGAAAATACCAAATTGTGCCTGAAATCTTAGAAGAATCATCTAGATATCAATCCAAATATTAGGATTCACTCAATTAAAAAAGAAATTCTTTAGTTTGACGCTATAGTTGGCACTTCTTCTCTTTCTTCTAAGGATAGGCTTAGAGAATATGCTTTGAGACAAGAACGTTCGAGAGTTCTTCGTCAACTTGAGATTTAATGGAGGCAAAGATTTTGTATCCAGTGGTTGTAAGAAGGGGATCGCAACAATCTTTTTCCATAAGGTTGCCTCTTCAAGGAAATGTCGAAATTAGATCTCTTCTTAGACAATTAATGGCATTCAAAGTAAAGTTAGGAATGCTATATCTAATAACATATACACGTAGTTTTTTAACCTTTTAATAAGCCATAGTTAGGCTCTTTGCAACTTGATTGGGACATTATCTTCATGCGAGTGTATTATCCTTAGGAGTCCTACTATTTTCCAATTTTTTTTCTTTCAAAAATTCTTGGACATCGTTTCTTTTGGTGTTCTTAAAATCTTTGAGAGTCTTCATTCCCTCTCCAACTTGGACAACATTGCAAGCATAAACGAGACTTTCATTGCCTTCATTTCCAAGAAAGATACTATTGAATCTAGTTAGAATTTTAGACCAACTAGTCTATCAAATAGTATTTATAAGTTTTATCACTAAGGTTTTAGCAACTAGGCTTTCCCTGGTTGTCAATGATTTTCTTGATTATTTTCAATCTACCTTCATCAAAGGAAGAATATCACAAACTACTACATTGTGGCACATGAAACTCTTGTCTTCTTGTTTACTTTTAACAAAAAAAGGTCATGTCCTTAAATTATATTTTGAGAAGACATCCAATAATGTTAAATGAGATTTCCTTCTTGATTTCCTTCATGGTATGGGTTTTAGTGATAAATGGATAAATTTGATTTAATAATGCACCGTTATATTAAAATTTTCCATCCTTTTTTTTTTTTTTGAAATCAGTAGATATATATTTTTTCTTCCTGCGGTCCGTGAGATTCGAACCTAGAAAGAAGGTGTGAGTTGCACTCTCCTCAAACAACTGCACCATAACAGTTGTTAATTTTCCATCCTCTTAAATGGTACACTTTTCGAATATTTTTCTACCTCCAACAGTCTAAGGTAAGGGGATCCTTTATCCCCCTTGTTGTTTATATTAGTTACAAATATCCTAAATCATATACTTGGCATTGGAGCCTCGAACAATCTATACTCGGTATGCGAACGACACTATTATCTTTATCGAGCTTTCTTAATAAAATGTGATCAATCTAATGAGGACTCTTTGTTGTTTTTAGCTTGCTTTTCGTTCACCTACCTTGGTCTTTCACTTCACTACAAGACTCCAAATGCTAGAGAGTGGGATAGTGGGATCCCATTATTGATAAATTGAAGCAATGTTTAGGTGCTTGAAAAGGCCGCTTCTTTTGTTGGAAGGGCAACTCTGCTCAATGTGGTTCTCTTGGCACTGCCAACCTATCAGCTTTCTGCCCTACACCTTCCTTCCTAACAAGGTTGAGAACAAGATTGAATCCTGCGTAATCACTTTCTGTGGAATGGGTGGAAAGAAGAATATATTCAAACAACTACCCTCTCAAGAAGTGGGAAAATGTGTGCAGAAGCAAAGCTCAAGATGGATTGGGCACTTGTGGAAAATTTTGTGTGGCCAACACAAGTGGTGGGTAGACATTGTTAGAACTCGATATTTGTTTGATGGTACACAGAAAGGAATCCTTGGCAAAACAAATACCAAAAGTTCTTCCTTTTGGAGAAGAGGGTCTTTCCAATCTTCAATGCATGTAGTTCCCATTTGGTTGGTAATAGCAACCACATCTCCTTTTGGGAGAACAAATGGAATTCGTGGGTTACCATAAAAAATCACGTCCTCGACCTTTACCATTTAGCCAAAGACAGACAGCTTACTTCATTAAAAATGGTTAGAGAGTTGAATTCAGGTATAGACTCCCATCTTCTTTTTAATTTACATCTGAATTATTCCCACTGTGGAGCTACCTAATCTTGAAAATCTGGCTACATCCACTATCCTAACTGAAAACATTTTCACAGTTAATAGTTGTCATGAATTCATTTTCATACGTCTCTTTTTGCTCATGCTGCTTGGAATTTCTTTGTGCAGGTTCCTGACTTCAACTCTACTTTTGATCAAATCTTCTCTTTTACCAAATTCTATAAGCTTAGCCTTGACTTCTCTTCTTGATCACTTCTTGCAAGCCTTTGTTTGGTCAAGTTGGATTTGCAGGAACAATCACATATTCAACAATGCTGATTTAAATGTTAGTGGTGCCATCAATAACATTTCGTTTCTTCTTCATCACTTGGTTTTTTATTTCTTGGAGTTTTTTTGTTGATGATATTGGAGGAAGGTTGTTACGATGGTGTTGGAGCTTTATGGAACTCGAATTTGAAGTTATACTAGTGAGTAGACACATGCATTGCATGCTATGCTATAATGTTCAAAAAGTACTTACAAACTAAGATAGATAATTTAAGTGTTCTCCATCTATTTCTTATCTATCTAACATTTTAATAAAAAATACTAACAAACATGATAAATCTTTATATACATTTATTTGCTCAAAGTCATCAATAAGATGATGAAATTAGGAAAAATATTATAAAAATTAATGCATCGTATTTATTATTTGTCTTTTATATAAATTACTAAGATGTTTCACTTGTCACAAGGACGGAGAAAGAATAATAAACCCACACATTTTAACTTATTATACGAGGAAAAGAAGCAAGTGCACATTTACTACATGACACATTCTCCATTTGGAATTGAAAGTAACCAGAGGAATGTAATGTCTTGCATAGTGGGTATGTCTCTTCAATCTCCAAGCTTATTCATGTTGCTTGCAATTTAGAAATATCATTATTTTATAAATAAATATTTTTCTAAATAAATATTATTAAAAAAAAGAAGTAGTAGTTTGTTTGCATTTAAAAGGGTACATATTATAGATCATGTGAAGTTCTCAAAATATATTTAAAAGGGTAGTTTGTTTGCATTTAGTAGTAGTTGATTATTCTATTTCTAACTAGTTTTAGGTGGGATAACACTAAAGGGTAAAAAGATGAAAAATATTACTACTAAAAAAAAATCCTATCAATCCAAAAATAATTCTTAAGTGCTACAATTATTGAATTCTAGAGTTATGAAAATTTGATTCATATACATGTTGAGATGTTTAATATTGAATACATTCAGAACAACTTTAATTCAATTTTATAATACTTAATTGTGCGATAGATTGTTACTTTATTTTTTTTTGACTTATTAAAATTAAATTGGTCATATTTAATATCTTAGATGATGTCCACTTTTATTGATATTATGACAATTAAAAAATTGGTCTCTTAGAATAATTCCGTTGAAGACGTCTATTTTTCAAAATCACCACATAAATTAATATACATTAATATGATTAAAATGTTCCTTTGTTTAAAACTATGAATTTGTAGTGGACATTTTGTTCATGAGAATAAAAGTTTATAACAAATAAGCTGGTATTAGTAGTTTTAATGATGAAGTACCAAATAGCATAACTCTCCTTGTAATAAAAAGCGACAATTAGTAATAATAATAATAATAATAATAATTAATATGAGTAAAATGTTCCTTTGTTTAGAATTATGAATTTGTAGTGGATATTTTTTTACATGAGAATAAAGGTTTATGATAAATAAATTAGTATTAGTAACTTTGATGGTGAAGTGCCAAGTCACATAACTCTTTTTGCTATAAAAAATGACAATAATTAATAATATAGTATAGATATAGATTAGAATTTAGAATCAAGCTCAAGATACGAGAACTTTAATAGGAATAGGAAGGGATACATAAGAGACTAATTTAGATGTTCCAGAGCATGAGGATTTGAGATATGCTTTCGATCTAGAATTAAATTGGATTTGGTGTTCTAAACATATGTTAAACCTTAACAAGTAAATATTCAAACATGTTCGGATCACACATATTACAAGTTCTCTTTGACATTTTTCATCAATGTAAAAGAAAATATAAATTTGAAATGTTTGAGAATAAGACACGTATAAAAATATACATATATAACTTATAAAAAAAGGACACGAAAATATCTTTATTTTCTAACTAAAAAAAGGCCACACCAATTGGACAACTCAAGTAGTTGAGTTGACTAATAAAAAGTAAGTTTCGTATTTTTAGTTTTCAAATCTTATTAAAAAAATAAATTAAAAGGATTCGTATGATAGAATTTAAATTTCTGAATCTAAATATAGAAATTAACTTCTAATTAAAAGTGATCATACTTCTGGAAATATAAATGAATCGTGTATTTCAAAAGTTACGTATTGTTTAGAAGTTGACGATGTTTGGTAAAAATTTTGAAATATTGTAACTTTTGAGAAATAATTATATACTTACAAATTATTCAAAAACTTTATCAAATGAAATCATAAGCACTGCAACAACTTCTCAAGACACAAACACGCTTACAAATTCCAAGGCAGCATATTGGGTCTGATCCCTTGAACCCAAACAGGACCAGACCCAAACACACGCCATCCATCCATGTCTTCCGCAAATCCCACCTCCCCATCTCCCTCCAAACCAATGGAACTACCACAACCGCCGGAATCCACCCCACCCCCCCCACCTCCTCCCGCCACCCCCACCACCGCCACCGTCGTCAAACACGAAACCCCTGAATCCACCACAACAACGCTCCTCCCCACTCCCACTTCCCCTCCCCCTCCCCCTCCTCCTCCTCCTCCTCCTCCTCCCCCTCCCCCCGCCGCCATCATCATCCCCAGCCACTCCAGTAAACCCCTCTCTCCCTCCTCAAACCCTATTCTGTCCCTCTATCTCTTCCTCTTGCTAACCCAAATCTCCTCTCTTTCCTTCCGCAGGGTGGTTCTCATGGTCCTCCATCCACGACACGGAGCGCCGCCTCCTCCCGGAGTTCTTCGACGGGAAGACCCCCTCCCGGACCCCTTCCGTTTACAAGTACCTCCGAGACTCCATCATCCGGAAGTGCTGGGAGAGCCCCACGAGGAGGGTCACCTTCACCGATGCGAGACGAGGCCTCATCGCGGACGTCGGGTCGGTGCGGCGAGTGTTCGAGTTCCTGGAGGCGTGGGGGTTGGTGAATTACACGCCGCCGGTGGTCAAGCAGATAAAAGGGGTGGAGGAGAAGAAGGTGGGGAGTGGGGAGCAGGTGGAGAAGAAGGAGGCCGTTTCGAAGAAGATTTGTACCGGGTGTGGGGCTGTTTGCAGCCAGGCGTGCTTCGCCCCCGAAAAGGTTTTAACTCTTCTCTTGGGGCTTTGGGTTGAGATTGTAGCATTTGGAAACTTCTTTTCGCTCTGTGATTAATATTGTCACTTCGATGGTGTTGACCTTTATTTCTTGCGATTTGAGTCGAAGCGTAGTTTGTAGTGTTAGCTTCTGTGAAATGATTAATGATTCTCTCTTTGATTGTGCTGAATTGGATCTAATTTTTAAGCTTGATTCATATCAAAAATATGTTTTTTTTAATTTTTTTTGGAGGGGTTTTTGATTTGGAACACTACTTAATAGTTTTTGTCTGTAAAAGGATTGTTTGTTTGGTGGTGTTTTTTTTCCTTTTATCATTTTTGATGCTTTGAGTTGAAAAAGTTTTTTTTAGTATCTGAGTGTGTGAAGGATTGTGACATTGATAGTGCTGGATTGGTTTGTTCAGCAGGCGGAAATGATACTGTGTGCGAGGTGCTTTGTTAGAGGTAACTACCGGGCTGGGCTCACGTCAGGGGATTTCAAGCGTGTTGATATTGGAGAAGGTGGTGGAGCACAGATGAAGTCGGAGTGGACAGATAAGGAAACACTTCACCTTTTGGAAGCTGTGTTGCATTACGGGGATGATTGGAAAAAAGTAGTGGAGCATATGGGGAATGGGAGGAGCCAGAAGGATTGCGTTGCACGGTTCATCAAACTGCCCTTTGGGGAGCAGTTCATGGGATCTCTGGATGGACAACAAATGAGTGGCGATTGCTGGAAAGACAGTATGGGTGACTCTGAAATTGAAGGGGATAATGTTGAGGAATCCCATATGGCAAAAAGGATGCGTCTCACTCCACTAGCTGACACAAGCAACCCAATCATGGCTCAGGTATAGACTGCAGCTGATTTTCTTCGTCAAAACTTAAAATTGATCAGCTGCAAAATAAAATGTATATATAAAGATAGCAGCATTTAAACAAATTAATGCTGATACAAATGTCAGTATGTGCAGTTCCAGTGGTTAGTCATACTCTGGCAACTTTACATAAGGCATCAAGAATCATGCAGTGAATGGTCCTGCGATCACCAACTAAATACAACTTTTGTATTGATTTATTCTTGAATGTAAAAAGAAATCTAAAAACTCCCAAGACCAACCCTTTAGTAAAAATGTCTACAAGTTGATTTGAAGATGAAGTATATGGAGTAAAGATAGTCCCTGTCATTATCGTATCTCTTATATGGTAGCAGTTCGCCTTAATAGACTTGGTTTGCTCATAGAAAGTAGGATTGTTTGCAATAAATTTGACAATCTGATTGTCACAATGCATTGACATAGAAAGTTGCAAAGTAAAATCAAGTTCTATCAATAGAGACTTTGAGTTACTTCATCTCGCAAGTAGTCTTGCTCATTGATCTATATTCAGTTTCTATACTTGATCTAGACACCACATCCTGCCTTTTGCTTTCCTAGGTGACAAGATTTCCTTTAATTTAGGTACAATAACCAGAAGTAGACTTTCAATCTCTTTTATCACTTGTATAGCTAGAATCTAAGTAGTCCTTAATGTGAAGGTGTCCATGCTTTTGATATAAAAGGCCTTTGCCTGCTGTACCTTTAACATAAGTTACTAGCTCCTTTCCAGTGAATTTTCCTTGGTTCATGCATGAATTGGCTTAGAAGAATAATTACATACGAGATTTCTGGACTGTAATTGCCAAATAAATTAACTTGATAATTATTTTTCTATATCGTCCAACATCTTCAAATTGCTTTGAAGTACTGTCCTAAAAGTCTAATTTTTGATCTATTGGAGTAATTTTTGACTTGCAACCCAAGAATTTGGCTTTTTGGAGAAAATCAAAGGCATACTTTCTCTGATATAGGATCATTTTATCTTTATCATATGCAAAATTTTGCCCAAGAAAGTATTTGAGTCTACCCATGTCTTTGATGAGAAAGTACTTTTGCAAATACTTTATGGTCTCTGAGATGTTTGTCGTGTCATTGTCTGTTAGAAGGATGTCATTTACATATATTGTAAGAATCACACTACCGTTATTGCGTTATCTAACAAACACAAGGTGATCCCAGATCCCATGAAATCATATTTGTCAAACCATGCTCGAGGATTTTGTTTAAGATCATAAATCACCTTCTTTAGATGATAAACAATGTTTACCTCTTGAGCATTATACTTTGGAGATTGTTCGATAAGAATCTTCTCAGTTAAGTCAATATACAAAAAGGCATTTTTGACATTTAGTTGATATATCTTTTAGAGTGATTGATAGAAATGGACGACAACATCTGAATAGAGTTTACCACTAGTGAGGTTTTAGCATAGTTAACACCAAACGTCTGCCAAATGTGCTGTGTATCTATTTATTTTACCATTGACTTTGAACTTTATTGTACAAACCCAACGACAACCACTAGAGGGATGATCTCCCAACTCCCAGGTTCCCCATGATACTAGTGCCTACATCTTTTTGTCTATAACTGTCTTCCAATGTGAAATAAGTATAGTCTCTCTCTAGTTCTTGAGAACAGTCTCAGAAGAAATAAATAAGGCTAACCAATGATATACAACTGTTTACCTTTGCAAAAAGCAATAGGAACATCAAGGTTACAAGGAGGTAGATCTGTTGGCGTAGAAGTTGATTTTGTAGGAGGTAAAAGTGGTGGATGTTCCTGAGGGAGACAATTGTAAACCTGTAATGAATGAGTGGAAACCATTAACGAATCAGATGTGTCATCAGTAATAGAACTTGCAACAGGGGTGGAAAGAGGAATATGGCCTTGACGTGTAGCTTGAGTGGCGGAATAGGGTGTGGATTCAAAGAAGGTAACATCTGTAGATATGATATACCATCTAGTGGTGAGATTGTAGTACTGATATCTCTTGAGTCCCAGAGTACCTTTAAAAAATACACTTAATTGAATAAAGTGAAAGTTTGTCAAAACTAGGGAAAAGGTCTTGCACAAGGTAAACACATCCAAATACCTTAGGAGGTAAGTGAAACATGGGACGATTAGGACACAACCTTTAAAGGGGAATGGCTTTAGCAAGAATAGCAAAAGGCATCCATCCTATTAATAAGGTAGGATTTAATAAGAAAAGCGCCAAGTGAAAGATACTTAGGAACATTTATTTGAAACATAATTGTTTGAGTGATATTAAGAATGTATTTGTATTTTCTTTCAGTAATGTTATTTTGTTGGGAGATACGAGGATAAGTAGTTTGATGCAATATCCTTAAAGAAATACAAAACTGACAATGTCATTTTGAACAAATTCCAAAGTATTAAACAATCGAGGAGAAGCTGAAAATTAGATTTTTATTTTAGTGAGGATTCTTTTGATAACATAAGGTATATGTGCCCTGTCTTTCAACAAATACATCGTTGAAACTCTAGAAAAATCATCAATAAAGATAATATAGTACTTATAAACAAACATTGATGAAACACGAGACGAACCCTAAATGTAGTTCAAAGGGATCATGACTAATATGACTAGACTGACGATAGATAATAGGATGATGCTTATCAATGAGACAAGACTCACATTTAAAAGACTCCATAGACATCCATGGCAACACTTGTTAAAGCTTACGAAGAGATGGATGATTAAGACGATAGTACCATAGAAGAGATGACTTCAGACTCAGAGTTGGATGACAGAAGACCCTTGGGAATATCATCACGAACAAGAACATATAGATGACCTCGTTCACGGTTCAAATCAATCTTTTTTTTCATTCACAGATCTTGAAAAGTATAATGATATGGAAAGGTTGTTTCGAGTAGTTTAAAGCATTGGTAATCATGCTAATGGAAAGAAGATTGACTGGGAAATTAGGAATATAAAGAATTTTGTCAATAGTAAGTTGCGAAGAGGCTGAACAGTCCCTTAACCATCAATGAAACACAGGCTACCATTGATAATCGAAATAGAACGGATAAAGGATTGACAAGAAAAGGAGGTAAGCTAATCATGAGTAATTGTCATATGTGAAGAGGCATTTGAGTCTAGGAATTGTCCTTAGAAGTTAGATAGGCAAAGTTATGGTAGACGATTGGTTGGCCTGAAACTACAGAAAATGCTCATACTTAGCCTGTGGAGCAGTTAGGTTTGCCAAGGTCATAGTATTGTTTGTCATGACAGTCTCGACTCACTATGGTTTGTAGAACTTGTCCTAGCATTTTTCAGAGGTATGATTGGTGCATTGATAATAGTTGCACTTTTGGCTTCCACATCCTCCCCTTGAAGTGTGGCCTCTATTGCGTCCATGTCCATGTCCTCTAGTGGAATTGATCATGCTTGATCTCGGAGTGAAGTGGAGGTACTAGTAGAGATGTGCAAAGTCTGAGAGAAGGCGGAGGAAAGGGATGAAATAGTGTCAGTGTCAAGAATACGTCCAGGAATCTAGGAGGCAATCTTGGGATGCAGAGCAAAAAGGAACTTAGTAACTGCGAATCCATCATGATATTTCTTGAGGGCCTTTCCATCTAGAATTATGGGTTGATGAATGTCCAATCCATTTAGGAGAGCACAAAGGGATGTATACGGTTCTTGTACGAAGCGATCACTTTGCTGAAGGGAGAAGAGTTATTCATAAATCTCAAATACATGGGAGATATTCTTCTCTTGTACGTATGTCTCTTTCAAGGTGTCCCATATTTTCTTTGTCAAGGTAAGAAACATAACAGAAGCAGTATTTTATTTCAAATTGTTGACAAGTCATGAGATGATTTCACAATCTATAGCAAACTAGTCATCATAGTTGGAATCCTTCGAGAATGGCGGCTTCTTGGTGATATGTTTGGTTTTTTGGTGAGTGCCCAGAAACACAGTGAGGGTTTTTGCGCACAGGAGGTAGTTTTTACCAATAGTTACATAGTTGTACCACCAAGATTGCACAACCACACATTGTGGGAGGTGCTGCAAGAGTTGGAGAGAGAAGACAACGTCATGGCAGACATGAATAGAGATAGTAGGCAGGCCGTTACGAAGAAATCAGCACGTATTTGTGCATAAAACATACTGAAAGGAGCACAGATATGGTCTCAAATAGGAGCATACAGTGGGAATGAAGGCACTAACATAATAGGCAACCTACAACATGCCTAACAATTGGTGGTTAGGATGCAAGCACTGCCGGTTAGGGTTAGGTTGGCCGCTGGATGTCCTAATAAGGATTGTTAGTGGGTTTTGGGGGCCTAGAGAGGGCCAGCGGGGCCGGGAGTAGGGTTGCAGTTGTAAGTGGCTGGTGGGGGGTGGCGGTGGTTATCGTGGTGGCTAGTTTTTTTTAAAAAATCTTTGCTTTTGATACCATGTTGAATGTAAAAAGAGATTTAACATTAATCAGCAGAATCCTATATGTATAGGAGTACATGGATGGATATCCATATAAGGATCCAGTAACACTAACATTTATTATAAACTTTCATAATTCTATCCATAGTATTGCTTCAGAAAATGCCAAATTGGTATAGTACAGCGTCACTGTCTTTAATTAACAATTGGATACACTGACGAGTACTAGAGAATTGACATAAAAATTATAAAGTTTAGAACTATTAAAGAACCACACAAGATGAACCTAAATGGGTCATGTTAAGCTTGGTTATGTTGTTGCTTCTATCTGTTGCTCTTACCTCATTAGGGGAAAAACATTTGCCCTTGGAGAGAAAATGATGGGAGAAATGAACATCAGCTTTCTGACCTTAATTAACCTCCTATTATTGCTTTTCTCTGATGAAATTAAGGAATTTTGCTTGAACTCTTATCTTTGGTACTCAAGGATTCAACTCTTGATTGTATATTTAAAATATCTAGCCTGAAAAGCAGTCCTAAATCTTCTTGTACTATACATGGATTTTATTGGGTAGACTCTCATGCTTGACAATCTGTCCTTTGGGTAGATTAACTTTTGGTCTATCTCTTGTAGGCACATCACAATACTATATTTAACATTTTGGCACATTATTTACTTTCCCAGGTAGCATTCTTATCAGCCATTGTTGGTTCAGAAGTTGCAGAAGCTGCAGCACGGGCTGCAGTCAAAGCTCTATCTGAGGTAGACATTGCCAGTCGAAATGATATGAATGAATCCTTTGCTAAGATGGAAGGAGGTAAGAGTTATGCATCTTATTAAAGTACAAGCTTGGATTGTAAAAGAATCATTTGTGACATTAAGCTGATTTTACATCACAATATTCATTTCCAAATTTTCCTTGTTGGCATGAATATAAAGTGCAGACATTTTGCTTGCTAGGAAGCCTCCTTTTGAACCTTGAAAGATATTGACAGGTTTCAGCCTATACAAACTTGTGCATTGATTATTACTGATGTATTTTGATAACTTAGTATATTGAAGAACTGACTGGTTGATGTAAAATCTGTTATTCATTCTGTGTTGCCTTCTCTTCGTACTTTCGCTTTCGTCTTTTTTTTCCTAGTGTAAAGTATGACCCAATTGCTCTATCACTGGCACTTTAGTTAGTACCCTAGTTGAGCTGCTGCTAGATTCTACTCCAGAATTCTTCACTGTTGACGCAGCTCTACCTTATTCCAGACAACTACTAGTCTATTCATGCAGTAATATTATTGCAAAGATGAAGAATCAGAGTCTTGCATGAACCATTTTATTTTTTACAATCACTACCGGGATTTTGAACACATTTCTGAATTTTGAGCTGAGGCATATTGAACCACTAGTGGAGTTCGTAGGCATATTTGCAGATAATTTCTAGTTGTTAAAGTATAAGACGAGTAATGTTCTTCTACAAAGGACAATCTATAATTAGTGAGAATCATATATCTTGGGTCAGCTATAGCAGAAGAATACAGTTATTTTAATCGAAGGATTTACTCAATATCATAGTACATCTCATGAGTTATAAATGGTGCATAGCTCTAGTTTTAAGGGTGTATGACAGTAGCTCTGAATGCAGATGTATCAGATTCTCCATACTACTTTTTGTGATTATGCACCTTCTTAGCTTGGAGGCATGAGGGATCAGGCTGCCAGTAGCTTAACTAACACGCACATCAAAATCCTCAATTGAATACAGTTTTCTGTTTTTTTCCTTGTATTCTACAAGTATTAAATCAGGCATGTTTTTGATGCAGAAGCTGCTCTTGAAAATGGTCATACTGTTGGAAAAACTTTTGAAGCAGCAGCTACAGAGGCACGGTTTCAGCTGAAGAAGGACCATGAAGATTTAGAGCAATCCGTCTCTGAAATCCTCAAGATTCAGGTACGTCAATTATCCAAGCTTCTTGATTTCTACTTGATCTTTAGCTGTGTTTTGCAAGACACTGATTCTTTTATCTGATCTCAGATGAAGGAAATACAAGATAAGATAGTTCGTTTCGAGGAGATGGAGTTATTGATGGAGAAAGAGTGGTCACAACTGCAGCACATGAAAGATCTACTATTTGCTGATCAGTTGAGCCTTCTACAACAGAAGGTTAAACATAGAACTTTGGAAGGTGTAGGGGAGAAAACAAGAACTGCAAGTGAGGGTTTGTGATCATTCGGCTTATGGCTTTCTTTTGATGTTTTGTAATACGTACTATGCCCATAATTTGTAATTTGGGTGTTTCTTCAGAAATACCATTTGCACAGGTTCTAGGCTCTAACAAAATAAAAGTTTATCCATGAAATGGGCGTAAGAGCTACCTGGATAAGTCCAGTCACTGATTGCTACTAATCCAATCTTCCCACCTGAATAAGAGTTTTTAACAAACTCTCCTTACTAAGTTGCCCCTAAAATCTTGTACAAGCAAATAAAAAGGTTTTAAGTTCTATTTCAAATTGGAAGTTGATCTAAAACAATCTTGTACCTCTCTCTAGTTATTTCTTACCACCTAGCAACCTTCGAATATATTACGTAAAAGAAAACTGGAGCTTGGTGTAACTTTGTATCATCATTTATCAAGTTAATCATTGTAGAAGCATCTTGTGGTATTGGTCACCTAGCGGATAGATTTTAACTATTCGTAGAGCTAATTCATACATGTAATCTAGTGATGTTTTAGTGTTCGAACTTAAATCACAAATGAAATAAGCATTGACCGACAAGACAATGTATAACAAGAAGGCCTTCAACTGATATACCCCAAAGTAAGCGAACGGTAACATAATATTTCTTGATGAAACATATGTAATCTTATGAAAAAGTGCAATTAGAATCAGTTAATTTGTTTTTGTTTCTAAATAATGCCTGTGTGGGAGTAAGGCAAAGGCTAGGTGCAAGACGATCCAGGCGCTCGAGGAAAGGAACAAGGTGTCAACCTTTGATAAGAACCTATGGTGATTTCTAGGATAAAACCTGAGGTGAGAACCAGGTGGCGCTTCAATATCATGTCACCTACGCATCCAACACCTTTTAAGGCGTTGTGTAAACAATTGTGTTTCTCCAACATTAAAGAACATGGGCATTTCCATATGTAGTTTGGAGTTCAGAAAAAGTCCAAAAATCAAAAGCAAATCACCCAATAATAATAAAAAAAGGGTTAGCATTAGCCACAACTGAATGCGGTTCTGAAACCAATCTTTTGGTTTGATTTCAATCGAGGTTTTAGAGGATCAAAATTCAAAACTCAGGTGTTAGTAGATTGCAGTGTTGTATATGCCATTGGCTAACCTAATCCCATCAACACTGATTTGATGAATAATACATCAATACTCCATGAATATTCCATCACACCAATTAGTCGTCATCTTCAGCTAAGCTTTTGCAGCATTGTACATGGTGGAAGGTGCTGGATGACTTGGATCTCATGTGAGGAACATTCTCATGCATCTTACCCTAATGCCTCAACGACGCTACCGTCCCTTGCACGATCAATCCCGTTGTCGACCCCACGTCGACTCTCGATCCCTCATCTGTCAGGCCACTCATTTTGACTAGAGCTCTTACAAGGCCAGGCTTCTGGAAGATAAGGACCTCTCTCCCTTGCTCGACTTGCCCCTTTCCAAGCAAGTCTCCCGTCAGATGCGTTCTGATCTCCATCCTCCCTCGATTAAGGGATTGCAAGTACGCAAATCAAGTGAAGCATCTTCACCACTCACTCCTCCCTCCTGCCCCCTCTTTGAGGGTCTATTTTGGGCCGTCTCTGGAAGATATAGCAGTGGATCCCCGTCGGAAGCTTCTGTGAGGGGCCAATTTTTCTCTATTGAGGTTGCTCTAGGGTTTTTTCTCCAAAGTACAACTCGATTTGGTTGTGGATTTATCTGGCAGACCTACTGATTTTGCTCCAATCTATTTTCAATGGTTAAATGTGCTCTCTGGTTTTTGTTGTTGCAAGGTTGATTGCCTGATAAATATTTTTTTCAATCATTGTGTTGTTTATGATTGTTCATCTTGTGATGCTTGTCTGGAGGAATCGAATAATATTTGTATTGTTCATTCTCATGCATCCTACCCTAATGCCTCGACGACCCTGCAGCCCTTTGCGCGATCAGTCCCGTTGTCTTCCCCACGTCGACTCTCGATCCCTCCTCTGTCAGGCCACTTATTTTGAGTGGAGCTCTTACAGGGCTAGGCTTCTGGAAGATGAAGACCTCTCTCCTTTGCTTGGCTTGCCCCTCTCCTGGTGGGCCTCTCGTCAGACGTGTTTCAATCTCCATCCTCCTTCGATGGAGGGATTGCAAGTACGTAGATCAGGTGAAGCATCTTCACCACTCACTCCTCCCTCCTGCCCCCTCTTCGAGGGTCTATTCTTGTTCGACTCTAGGAGATCTAGCAGTGGATCCCCGTCGGAGGCTTCTGTGAGAGGTCGGTTTTTCTCTGTTGAGGTTGCTCTGGGGCCTTTTTCCGGAGTACAACTCGATTTGATTGTGGATTTATCTAGCCGACCTACTAGTTGGCTCTAATCTATTTTCAATGGTTAAATGTGCTCTCTGGTTTTTGTTGTTGCAAGTGCCTGATAAATATTTTTTACAATCGTTGTATTGTTTATGATTGTTCATCTTGTGATGCTTGTTTGGAGGAAGTGAATAATATTTGTATTGTTTGTGGTCTTTTGAGGGCTCCGCAATCGAATTTTTTCGATCCTAGTTATACTGGTTTTTCCCCCTCTTTTGTTGATCCTGTTTGGATCCCTTCTTCTCCCACTTCAGCTACTCTTCCGCTGGTTGGTGATTGCTTCGTCATCGGAAAGACTGACTCCTGTGGGCGTGGTCTTCGAGGTTCTGCCAGTTTGACGCTCATTAATGTTGCTTCGGGTACTGTGTGGAATTATATGTTGTTTAGTTCGCGTAATAATGTCAATTTTAATAATACTAATGACTGCGTCTTTAATGCTTTTCAAAGAGAAGAATTAGTCGGACTAAGTGCAGATTATTAAAGAATAAATAATGACGTTTTAATTTACGATTTCTCGAATTCTGAGAAGGGTTTTGCCACCTTATCTTTTAACAGTGCGCTTATAATAAATAATTCTCTTCCTATCTCCACTCTTGAAAGAAACTCTTCGACTCCTTCTCTGCCCTTAGCTCTGGAAAAGCTGACTTTACTCTCTGTCTTCGATATCTCATCTGACAATGAGATAACTCCCTCTCTTGTGTGGGATCTCGCTTTTCCCCACTCACTTCTTGACCTAAACCCCCTCTACTCTCTCCCGTAACTTTGGCTCCCTTTGCTTCTGAGCATACATCTGAAGCTCTGTCTCTTGACAATTCGAAAGGGGCCTAGGAGGTTGTTTCTCGTAGGAAGGCTTCTTCTCCATTGGTAAGATTTTATCATTCACAAGGGAAGTGCTTCTCTTGTGGTCTTGGGGGCATACAAAGCACTATTGCTAGTTTTCTAGGTCATGTTTCAAGTGTAAGTCCTATACTCATTCATTCCGTTACTATTTATAAATTTTTTCAGGAACCTTTGATAATGGCTGGACAATTTCCTCTTAACCCCATCACCATTCTTCCATCTGATGTTGTCTGCGAGCAGCTGTCCTTTTTCTTCTCTTCTGCGATTGTAACTACACATTCCCCTCACCTCAACAAGGCCATTCTCGAGGAGCACATATGGGTTAACTGGCCAACCTCAGTTTCGGTTAAGGTTACTGATTTCTCCCCTGGGAAATATCTCTTTAAGTTCCCCTCTATCCTATCCCGGAATGAAACACTGAATCTATATGGCTCTTCTCTACAAAACCTCCCTACCTCTTACATTCCCTGGTCTATTAACTCAAATGAAGTCTTTATAGTTAGGGAAGAAGGAGTCTAGATTAGGATGGAAGGAATTCCACATCATCTTTGGAACATAGAAGTTTTTCGCTTAATGGTCTCGGATTTCGCTGACCTATTAGAGGTTGACATCACTGTCGATAGGTACAAGTTCTTAGGATTTGTCAGAATTCGGATTCTTGTCCGTCCTGGAATGGAAATCCTTGACACAAGACTTTTTGCATATGGTAGAATTGTATATTCTGTTAAGTTCTGCCACAGTTGGGATATTTGCCCCCTCCTTCCACTGCAACCTCTGCCTCTCTCCCTCCTTGGCCTAGAAATTCTAATTCCTCTTCTTTTGTAGTTAGTGGGCTTAATCCTAATCACAAATCTTTTAAAGCTAATAAGGGATAGAGAGGTGGCAAAAGGGGTAAAGCTCCACGCTCTGGGAAGAATGTTTGGACCAGGAACTCAAGTACAATTCCAACTCTCCCTATCCAACCTGCCAATTCTTCTAGGATCCTCCCTACCCCATCTAATTCTGGTTTTGGGAAATCTCAACAACGCTCAACTTCCTTTGGGATTATTCCCACCACATCCTCCAAACATACCTCTGTAGACAGTGGGGGAGGTTATGGACACTACCAATTATGTGGAAACTGAAATCTTTGTCAGAAACATCACACTGGTCAAATTCAAGAAGGTTCTTACAGTTTTTGACTGCCTCGAGGAAGATAGTCTTGGAATTGGAGCTGAGGAATCATCACAACTAGCCACACCAGTGCATGCACCAGGTAATCAGTACATTTTAAATTTTAGGCCTATTGAATCACGCATACCCTCTAGCCCTCTTAATACTGAATATTCTTGTTTTGATTCTGGTTTTGGTGATTCTAGTAATACCACAAACAGTAATTTACTTAATGATGCTCTGCATTGGGAATCCTATGAGCAATTTCAGTCATTTTGCAATAATATTGGCATTAAATTGGATTCTATTTCTGAAGTTAAGAAATTCTATAATGAAGTTAGAACAAATCAGGGATTATTACCTATTAACCTAGGAGAAAATAGCTCTTTTGTGGAGAATTTTGCTTCTTTACGTTTATCTCCTACACATTAATGATTTTTACTGCATGGAATATAAGGGGAATGAGACATAGTGGGAAAAAAAAAGACAATAAGAAATCTGATTAGGATAAACAAATGTGACATTATTATTATTTGTGAGACAAAAAAAGAAGACTTTACCCCTACAATTCTTAGGTCCTTGGGTGGAGGCAGAATCTCCCAATAGTCTTGCCTTCCTTCTTTAAGGGGGCCTCTGGAGGCATCCTTATAGGATAGAATGATAATTTATTTGAGTCTGTGGGCACTATTCAAGCTACTTATAGCGTATTCATTAAATTCAAATCACATGATGATGGTTTAGTATGGTGGCTTACTGGAGTTTATGGACCTTGTGAACTTAGATTAAAATTTTCTTTTTTATCTGAATTGGAAAATCTTAGCAGAAATGTTAATGAAAATTAGGTAATTGGGGGAGACTTTAATATTGTTAGATTCTCTTATGAGCATTCCTCTAGAATTGGCATCAATGCTCAGATGTCTGATTTTAATAAATTTATAGAATCTAACAATTAAGTGGACTTTTCTCTCAACAATTGTCAATATACTTGGTCTAATTTTCAATCCCCACCCACAATGGTGAAGCTAGATAGGTTTCTTGTTAGTACTGATTGGTCTTCCAACTTTTCTAACACTTTATGTGTTGGGAAAGTAAGGATGGTATCTGATCACATATCAATTATCCTAGATATCAAACCGTGTGATTGGGGACCCTCTCCTTTTAAATTTTATAAATCCTGGTTGCATATTCTTGGTTTTAGAGAGATAGTGATAGAATATTGGTTAAAAAAGCAATGGCACCTATATACTCTCCTACCCTATTGCTTGTCTAGCATATAGGCTTAAGAATCTTAAGATACATATTAAGAATTGGATTATTCCTGTTAGGGATGATAGAAAAAATAGACTTGCATCCATTGAGTCTCAAATTTCTAAGATTGATCTCGTGGCAGAATCATTCTCAATAGACAAGGATATGTGGAATCTCAAGAAGTACCGTAAATCTGAGCATTATAACCTTTTATTGGAGCAGGAACATATTGGAAACAAAAATCTAGAATCCAATGGCTTAAAGAGGATGACTTGAACACAACCTTCTTCCATAATATGATTAGATGTTGTAGGAGGATTAACTCTTTAACCTCTCTTATGGTTAATGACACCCTCCTAACATCTCCTATAACCATAGATTATGAAGTAGAAAAACATTTTACAAAACTATTTAATAAACATTACCAGAAGATGGGGGAGCTTGATTGGAATTTCCTACTCCGTAGGAAAATAGTTAACTCAGACATATTAGAGGTACCATTCAGTTTAGAAGAGATTAAAAGAAGTGTTTTTAGCCTTTCTAGTGACAAATCTCCTGGGTCGGATGGATTTCCCCTTATTTTCTTCCAACAATTCTGGGAAATCTTAAAGCAGGATATCTTCGAGATGTTTCAAAACTTTTATGAATCTTGAGATGTAGAATTTCTGAAACCCATCAATCAAACTTTCATTGCTCTTAACTTAAAAAAGAAAAAGCACAGTGCATTAAAGATTTTAGACCAATTAGCATTCTTAATAGCTCCTATAAGATTATTACAAAGTGTTTAACCACCAGATTTACCCTTGTCATTAATGACATCATTGATAACTCCCAATGTGCTTTTCTAACTGGAAGAGATATATTGGGGATTGTTATTTAGTTGCTCAAGAGACCTTGAATTACATGAAGGTTGCTAATATATTAGGTTTCATTCTTAAACTGGACTTTAAAAAGGCATTCGATAATGTCAATTGGGAATTCCTTCTCAAGACTCTCATGGGACTAGGATGTAGGCCTAAATGGGTCTCTTGGGTTAAAATGTGCATTTGCAAAATCAAATTTTCAATACTTCTTAATGGCTCACCAAAAGGTTTTTTTAGAGCAACTAATGGGCTTTGTCAAGGAGACTCTTTATCTCCATTACTATTCATAGTGGTTACTCATATTCTAAATAGAATGCTGACTACTGCCTCAAGCAATAATCTTATTTCTGAGATACCCTTTCCTAACAGAGGACCTAATATTGTTAACATTTAATATCCGGATGACACCATTTTGTTTTTATCAGATAAGGAAGGAAATATGGTAAACATCAAGAGAATTTTGTGTCGCTTTCAAACCTGCTCGGGAATTAAAATTAATTTCCAGAAATCTTCATTAACTAGTGTGGGAGTCTCATATTCTACCCTAAGTCGCAGCTGTGAAGTACTGGGATGCCGGCTGCTAGCTTACCTATTACTTACCACAGTAATTAAAAAAATTTCAAATAAATTATCTCTTTGAAAAGCACAATACTTGACATTGGGTGGTAGGTTGATTCTAGTGAATTCTGTGCTATCTGCAATTCCCACCTACTATATGTCTGTTTTGCATTTCCCCACTAAAGTAGAAAATGCTATTGACAAAATTAGAAGGCAATTGTATGGAAATCAACATTCTCTAGCCATAATCATTATCATCTAGTCAATTGGAAGCTACTGTGTAGATCAAAAAGAGAAAGGGGTTGGGGCATTATAAACTTGAGGAATTTTAACTTGGCATTTAAAAGTAAACTATTATGGCAATTGCTTTCCCCCTTTCCTCAGTTGAAATGGCCCTTATTACTGTAAGCTAGATATTTCTCTCGCTTTTAGCCAAGTGCAATTCTTAACTCTACTGGAAATAGATGCTCTCCACTATGGCATGAGTTAAAAGCTTGTTTTAATATTATAAATAGCTTTTTAAGATTTGAAATATGTAATGGAGAAGATGTTATATTTTGGAAAAACAAATGGTTGGATGAGGTACCCCTTAAATTTAACTTCCCTGAACTATATGATATTTCAAATCATAAAAAAGTATCTGTTAAGAAAATTTTGGAGTTGTATAGGGAAGAGCCTCAAATTATATTTAACCTGGACCTAAGTTTTGACTCCTCATCTGCATTTCAAGCTCAACTTATTTCTTTTACTGAACTTATGAATGACATCCAGTTAACTTCTGGGGTTGATAAAATTTTACGGTTTCCAACTGGTGATGGTAGATTTACTGTTAAATATTGCTATAAAGTTGTTAATGATGGTGGCATTAGATTCTCACATTACAAAGATATCTCGAAATCATGGGTACCAATTAAAGTCAAGTTATTTTCAACAAAATTCTCACTAGAGATAACCTTAGTAGGAGATGATGGAATGGTTCCAAAACATGTATATTGTGTAATTCCTTTAGTTAAACAACATGCCACTTATTTTTACATTCCTCTTTTGCTTCTGCAATATGGAAATTTTTCCTGAAGAATACTTTATATCTTGGTTATTTTCATATAGTTGATTTATATAATTTTCTCCATGAATGTGTATTTGAATTACCTACTATGGGCTGGTATTCTTTGATCTCTGCTTCGACTTGGTGTTTTTGGAAGGAAAGGAATAATAGAATCTTTTGAGGAAAAGTATCTACCGTTGCATTGATTATTATTGAAATTATTTCTCTTATGAACTCTTGAATAGATAATTTGGGTTCAGGTTTTGAAAGAGATGAAACTCTTCGGACAGTTTCGCATATGCAGAATGTTTAGGAGTTGGAACATAGTAATATTTCTACTCCGCAAAATTCAACTCCTACATTCGAGGCTCACGAATCCTACCCACCTGCTAATGCCTCTACTGATTAAAATCTCCTTAATCAGTTTATCTGTTATTCAACTATGCTTGTATTTTTACGTTGGACAATTTCATTTGGCAGCCTTTGTGATGATTCTGGGACTCTATGTTCCTAAATTTTTGTAACATGAACTTATCTTACTCTTAGTAGTGGTTTCATAGTTAGGAATAATATAATCATCTTACCATTACCAAAAAAAAACTTGGATCTCATGTGTATTCACCATTCACTATTCACTATTCAGTATCTTGTTGTCTTGTATTCACTGTTCAACGTTCGGTTAAAATTACTATCATTTGTTATTGATAGTACCATCTTTTCGAACATGTATAGCATGTGTATGAATAACACTAGTATTATATGCTTATTAATCTATTAGAAAATGTTAAACATATTATAATAATGTTAAATCAATTCTAAGCTTGTTGAATCAAGTCGCAATAGAGGTATTCTAATAGATAAAGCTAATATTGTTAAAATAAAGGTATTCTCATCAACCATGAGTTACGTAGATGGTTCAAATGAGTCAAATAGAGTAATACTAAATTCTGTTGTTGTCATAACTTCCTTTTGTGTACACTGTGTCAGAGATGGGTAGGCATGTAACTTTAAACTAGTGGATCAGGCATGTTTAGAGAAAATGATTGGTTGCAAGGAATTCAACATAGAAATTGGGGAACTCGATTTATGGAACATTTCTTACGATAATTGGTTGTCAAGAAGTTTTATGGCTAGAATTTTATATCTTTTCAAAAGTAGAGGTGTAAATAAGTCGAATTAGGATGAACTAAAGTTTTATGCTTACCTTACTTGTAAAGTAACATGTTAGATAAATACCTGCTCTATCTACGGATTAACGGGTTAATATCCAGATTAACAAATCAAAGTTGGAAGATATCTTTACCTTCATCTACTTCAAATAAATTGGGTTGAAGCGGTTGAATGGGTCATATACCTTGACTCACTTAAAGTTTTACTTGGAAGTTTTAAAAATTACACTAGTAAGATACTTGAATTTGAAATCTATATTTACAAATGCACGAGATCATTAAATTACAAATTTGTATTGGTTTCACTTGTTCTTATTATTAAGACTATAAAGTAAGAAGTATTAATTGAAGTACATATCAACTTAATCTTTCGTATTCTTTTTACTTGAAACAAATTAGGTTATAAGATTTGCTACAACATATGATTTTTAATTTGCTACATATATATATGTATGTATGTATGTATATATAAAATTTTCGGTAACTTCTAAATTGAATCTCTTTAGAAATAAAATATTGCCTCCTTCAAAATTTGTTGGAGAGTTTTGATTCTAGTGCATTTTGTGAGTTCAAAATTTTTACGAAACACACTCTTATTCTTATTAGTTTTTGACATCTAAATAAGTAATAATGATCAGCAGGATTGGGAAAGAAATGTTTCAACTCCTGCTCTCTTGGAGGACAATCCCATGTAATGATTAACATTCTGTTGGTCGTAGTAATTTTCCTTATTTTCAGGCTACATTTCTTCTTACTGCATTTTGGACATCTTGTTTATATTTGCTGGAACTAAGGTTCTGTGGATCTGTAATATTTTCTCAGCACAAAATACTTCATGCTTTTCTGTATTGGCTTACTTGATAATAGAATACCGTTTACAAAAAAAAAAACATGACGAGTATTTGTGAGGAAATATGTCCTTGTTGTATCCTCGTAGAGTAGTTTATGTACACATTACGAGAAAATGTCTTCGTAATATTGATTTAATAACGATAACTATTGTAACGATAGATGTCCTCACAATGGTCTTTAACGAAAACGTTGAGAGAACTTTATAAAGACATTTATTCTTACGAATCACAGTTTTTCTAGTAGTGTGTAGTACATCAGGCCAACCACTAAACATTTAGTAGAGCCAAATGAAGAAGAGGCTTTACATTACAGAGGATAAAGGTTTTGTGGAGATTAGATCCCTAAAAGGATGGAAAGGATTGAATTACATCGAGATGTTGATTCGTTCCGCAAATGAGATGGGGAATATGTGACCTCTATGGCGGGGTTTTTCTTCATTGAGGCTTGGCTTACATCATTCCATTGAGCACCCTTGATATAATTAGTAAACAAATAAATTATTTGGTAATGCTAGAAAATGATATTTTACGAATCTATATAATAGTTCATCGATGTTTCTATTTTCAAAGCTACTATTCAAAGTGTCCATATTTTAAATCAATTTTACTATTCAAATTTTCCATAATTCAAGTCAATTTAGGTTTTATGAGAACCTAAACAACCCAAAACAACATATTTTAAACTGGTTTGACCCTACTGGACTTGCTTAACATAATGAATTTCACCGTATACAAGTTTGGTTTCAAGTGTTTGAATATGATCCAATCTATCGAACACAAATTTCTTTGTTATTTTAACGGAAAGTTCTAAGATATCTATAGCACTGTCTTACAAAGATGTAACTAACTATTATTAGTATTAATTGTTTATTTGTAATTATAGATTCTACCACTCGTATATTTGAATGAACAGTCAAGATTAAAGGTTTTTAATACCTATAAAAATATTTGGTATTCTTTGAGGTAATGTAGACACATTCATTTTTTAAACATATAAATCACTAACCGAAGGTTGAGTGTCACTGCATTTAGATTGTAGTTCCATGTAACGGTTATGTACACAATTATTGTGTTAAAAAATATTATGTTCTTATAAATGACATAAAGGATGTGCTTCTAAAGAATCATAAGTCACCGATTCAGTGTGTCTAATATGTTACAATAATATATTGCAGCATGGAACTAATCAAAACACTTTACTAAATCAAAATAGGGAATGTTGGCAAAATTAATTAAACAGTTGAATTGAGTGGGATTATTCTAGATGTAATATGACTCATCTAACAAATTGATCAAGGCAAATCAGATTTCACACCGTTTGGTTTGATTGGCAAACCCACAAAACAAGTCATATTGATCTATTCAAAAAAAATTAAAATCAAATTGAATCATTTAAATATTAAAATTAAATTAAATCGAACCATTAAATTTTTGATTTGGTTTAGTTCAGTTCATGGTTTATTATTTATTTATTTAGTTATAATCTATGGATTATAAATAAATAAAGTATTAATTAATAATTAACTCAAATACAACACATAATTGACTTTTACATTTTTGTTGTCTTAGAAGATAGTTTTTTTAAAATAAAGTTAACAACAATATATAACAAAAATATTTTAAAACCATGCATGGTTATCTCTTATTGAGTTAAACAAAAATATAAATTCATGTCAATATTCACGATATTTAATGATGTGTATGTATTGGTTTGACTTGGTTCAGCTAAATAGATCTCTCAAATTGAATCAAACTATCTTTTATCAACTTGTGAATTTTTGGAACCAAATTAAACCATGTTTTGTAGAAAAATCAAAACTAACTTGATCTTGAACCTGTTTAAAAAAAACGGGCCAAGTCTAAGTTGAATTTGTTTAATTTAAGACAATGAAGATAGAAATGGAAAGCTAAAGTTGAACTAAAAAAGAAGAAATAAAATAGTTTGATAAAGTTGAACAAAAACTCCACCAAGTTAATTAGTGTAAACAATATCCTTTATTTGATAAATTTATTTAGTTACGTAATCTTTTGTTTAGACCAAAATAAAATAAAATAAAATAAATGAAAACTATATAAACATGTGAACTTAAAAATAAATAAAAAACGGAATTGCCTACTGATACAAGAAAAAGAAACTCGTCAAACGCACATTTTTGCCACGACTTTATCCCATAGTCCCACATCGGATACGAAGACAAACTACGGACTCTTGTTACGAGAACGGTAATGCAGGTCTGCACGTTGGGGTTCGTCGAGGACATTACCATACCACATGGAAAGTGGCAGCGAGGACAGGAGAACCTGACATTCAGATTTCAGATCCCACCACCCTTCACTCGTCGTCTTGCCTAACTACACCTTCCGGTGCCATACCCAAAGCCTACATTTTTGTTCCGTCTCTTTCAAAAAAAAAAAATGTTGCAGTGGTCACTTGTTATCGCGGTAGATGTGTAACAACTGACATGTATAATAATTAATTAAAATGTACATCCCTAACATCACATGGCTTGTCCCCTCAAGCGCAAAGATATAATAAGTGGAATGGATATTTGAACTTTCATAGTTTGTGGTGGTTTGTGCAATGCATGGTGTTGGAGATGCATTTTGACTATCTAGTATGATAATTAATAAAAATGTACATCCCTAACATGGCCTCTCCCCTACCACACCCTTGTCCCTTTGTGTGATGGTACAACATGTTATAATTTATTAGTATTATCCATGCTTTTACGTAGATATTTGAACTTCGTAATTTTTTGTGTTATCCTTGGTTGCTGCAATGCGTCGTGTTTGAGATGCATTTTAACTATCTACTAAAATAATTGATAAAAATGTACTCAACCCATTATTTTAGAGTATTAGTTGAAAAATCAAACTCGTTGACCTATTGACCTATAATTCATTAACCGAAGTCTTGACCGATTGGATGATGGGTTGAATATATCACTCAACTCATTAACCCACTAACCCATTACAGTAAGATTTTTTGTGTGTAAATTTACTAATTTAAAGAGAATTCTTTGAGTAGGTGTTTGGAATATTTCATGTATGTTGTTTTCTCTACTATGAACATGAAGTTTTTGTATTTTTAGATGTTATTAATTAACTAGTATTTGTCATTTATTCATGCTTTATTAGTTCTTACATTTCTAATGTCGAAAATAAATTTATTTGGATGATTCTTGGCTTTGTGAGAGGAGATGTCACAGAGAGAAGATCTGAGATAGGCTCATTGAGTTTGTAGTTACAGGAGGGTTAGTAACGAAGTAATTCCAAATGTTCTTGGTGAAGGGACAAGATAGAAAAATGTGGGCACTGGTCTTTTCATGCGAGTCACAGAAAACACACATAGCTGAGGAGGATCTACCATCCTTTCTTGAGCAAATTTGCTCTAGTTAGTATCTTATCGTTAAGTACTAACCATGTAAATATTTTGACTTTGAATAGAACATTAGATTTCCATATAATTTTTTATTTAAAGGGAATCTCAATCCCTCATCATTTAGAGTCATATAACAAATAACTCTTAGACAATGTCTCATTGTCACAGTGGCTTCGAGATAGTTAAACTCGTCACGTCCCTCGGATTTGGATCCAGGGATATGCAGAAAAAATTAATCTAAACTGATAACAAAAAAAAAAAAAAAAACAAACAACTCTTAACTATGAATCGTTTATCATGTGTGAGAGTTCAGTATAAAGAATCCTCCACTGTTGAGGGAGTAAAGGAGTCTATGATGGCATTAATGTGGTGAAAAAGAGGATAGTAGAAATTAAGATCTAAGTGGAACAAGCCTTCCCTTCTATTTGTCGGAATATACGATATTTGTGCCAAAGTTATCTTTTTATTCTTGGCAAGGTGGAATAAACCAGGGAAGGTATATTGTAAGGAATTATTCCCAATCCATTTGATTTCCCATAAGAGAATAGACTCGCCATTGTATGCCATATATATATGTGCAGAAGGATTTGATCATGGAGAAGTATGATCTCACTTCTCTCCAAAGCGTAGAGATATATAAGGCTTGAGCTAGTGTTCAAAGTGCTACCCAAGCCGTTGTTTGAGATGTATCCATGCCTGAATTGCTTGCACCATTTCAAGCGATAATGATTTGAAATCAACTTCTACACAAGTTTGCATTTAAGAGTAATGTTAAATGATCGGATATTAATCATACCCAATCCATCATGCTCCCTATTTCAAAAGACCCTCTTCCAATTAATCAAGTGGTTTCCTAAGATTCTTGTGGTTTCTATTGTCCAAAGGAAACGAAGATGTAAGCTATCAATTTGTTTTTCTACACTCACAAAAAGATGAAGGACAAAGAGGTAATAGGTTGGAATAGTTGATAATACAAAGTTAGGTAAAATGACTCTGTCTTCTAATGCTATTGAAAGGAGGTTTCCTTTCTAGCTTTACAATCTTACATTGAGCTTGTCAATGATTGCTGACCAATCATTTGTGATGGCTTTCTTAAAATATAATGGTAGGCCCAGGTAAGCGATAAGGAGAGTGGCCAATCCACAACCAACTAACTCACAATAATGCTCTATTCTTTGGTCTGATGTTTCGATACTAGTTAGAGATGACTTATAGAAATTTATTTTTAGTTCAAAGTATGCTTGGAACAAGCATAATATTCTTTTACGGTTGATTAAGCATTCATGTAAGGACTTAAGGAAAATAAGTGTATCATCAACATATAAGATGCTCAGTACCTTGGGACTATTATTTGAGAATTTGTTACCTTAGATGAGACCATTTGATTGTCCTAGTCTCAACATCTTGTTTAATATATAACATCTTGTTTTATATTTGTAATATTGTTTCCCTTTTTGAGCCACTAAATTATGGACCTTTGCTTTCAATATAGTTGTTGACAAAAGAACATGGTGTTATGCTCCTATCTAAGGTTTTTCTTAAGCTCCTTCTCTTGAAGGGAGAGTGGCCATGTTTCAGCCTAGAGAGATAAATTCTGGATCATGTTATCAATTTTGTTGAGTCTTCTAAAGGTCTCTAATCTATAAAAGCTATAATTGAATTGTACCATGTTCCATTAGATTTCTCGAAGAAGAATATAATAATATTAAAGTCTCGACCAACTGCTCAATTTTCATTAACCATAGAACTTACATGTCTCAGTTCTTTTGTTGTGCAATGCAAGGGCCATATGCCCTTATTTTCCACCAACTTCGTCGATCATTGTGATTCAAGAATTGAATGGAGAGAGAAATATGTCCATGGTGTACTAAAAATTTAGAAATTGACGTATTATTTCATCTCATCTAAGGTTGTCAATGGATCAAGTCAAATCCGTTAATTTATTTGATCTGAAGATTTAATTTAATATTTGAGTTAAGAATTTGAACCGACTAGAATTTGTTAGATATTAACCTATTAATATGAAGTCTTAAAGGATCAGGTCATTGATGAAACATGTCACCCCATCAATTAATCCATTAACCTATTAATGTTAAATAATGTTATATATTTTGTATCTTAGTTAATTAGATATTATCTATTATTGTTAAATAATGTTATATAGTTTCTTGAATTTGTTAGATGCGTAAGCTTATAAAGTATTATGAAGTATTTTAAAGTAGAAATGATGGAATTCTACATCTTCTATTGTATAAAATTGTTAATTTTTTACGAGTAGGTTTTTTCAATTTTTTAGATGAACATTTAACTCGTTAACTTGATCAAATTCATTTTCTCTAAATACGTTGGGTTAGGTTACGGGTCAAGGGTTGAAAAAAAGGATTATCAATCTATTAAGAAGAAATGGAATGGGTTATAGGTAACTTCCAACCTAACCCAACTCGATCTGTTGACAACCTTAATCCCATCATTATACAGAGACATTCCTTTTGATGGGATACCTTCCCAATCATTAAGCCTCCCTCCACTAATCTTTCTAAGTAATGATTCGTGAGAAACTTTCTAATTTATTTTCCAACTAATGAGAAAGTCAAAACTTTAAAAGTTCTAGCTAGGTTTCTAAGTTCTCCACTTTGAGCTGTCGCCCAAACCTCTCACATTCCAGGATGTAATTGTCATTAACAACCATATTAAATGAATCCAACAAAATGATTGCTAAAGGACTCAACAGACTCAGGGTACGTTTGGTAAAGCTTGAGCTTTTGAATCTAAATGTAGAAGCTAATTTTTAACTAAAAGTTGTCATAACTTAGTTTCTGGAAATGTAAAGGAATTACTGTTCCAAAAGCTATATACTTCTAAAAAACTGTTAGTATTTGATAAAAATGTTGGACCATTATAACTTTTGAAAGAAACTATATGCTCAAAAGTTGTCTAAAAATCCTACCAAACGGACTCTTAGATTCTTTGTCTAGATTACACCATGGGAGGTCTGCTAGATTCCGCATGAGATCCAAGAGAGCTTGTGATTCTGTAGTGTTAGAGACAATTATTCCTATCTTATGACGGAATCCCATGAAAGCATGGGCGCTATCCCATTTAAGTTCTGAAATTGCAAGTAAGTCATGCGAGAGCGAGATATCATCATTTCTTTCAGCAGAAAGCAATGTCAAACTATTGGTGCTAAGATTACTTCTACCTGCAGCTAAAAAAATTGGAAGTGGAAAGTACTCAGGTGAGCGATAATCATGTTGCGCGGGCAGGAAGGAGGTATATGAGTGGTCATGTTGCCACTGTTGTCGTGGTTGTTGCTGTGGCTACTTCTTCTCCTTGTGTTGCATCCGTTCCCATTGATGTTTCTGGTACTGCCTCTGCAGCTGGTGGCAGGACTTGAGCTGCTACTATCTTGACGTACACTCCGAGTGCTTTGAGTCTACTGTCGCTTGAGCGGCCGTGGAACCCATTGATACAACCATTGAATTCGAATCTGAAGGGGACTCCTCTTCCTTTCTTTTCGCCGTATGGGCCAAAACATCGTCCAAAATTTGTAACAAATGATATCGATTTCACATTCTTAGACCAGTAAGATAAAAGTCCATTGACTCCGGTGATGTATTCTTCATGTTCGAATTGGATCTGAAACAAATAAACTTTGTATGGACACACGTACGTAGACAGGAATTGATTATAACTAGCTGGCCTGACTGGGAGTTTACCTCCACGTGTTGTTTGCCTCCTCCACCGTGCCTTTTGGAGGTCACCAGTTTTTCTCCGCCCTGTACATTGTCGTAGATCATCTGGATGGATCTAACACTAGACGTTCCATGGGAAACAATGATCCCGTCAACCACACCCGGAAATTTCTCTTCCCACCTCGTTCCGCCCCCAAAGCAGTGATTCCCGCAGGAGTCGATCTTGATCGTCACTGTCCTGTGATTCGCTTGATTTGCCTCCTGATTTGGTATCTCCAGATCCAGATGATTTGTCTCCTGATTTGGCGTCTCCTGTTGCGGAGTGCTCTGAGAATGTTATAGCATGATATCAACAACATCCTAGAGTTCCATAAGAATTAGGGAGACAGAGAGAGAGAGAGAGAGCACGGGTATCAAAATTCTAACCATGCAGTGTCCCATTGAAGCAGAAGACGATGGTCGGAAGAAGAGGAACAAGATGGAATTGAACCACAAGAGCCCTCCTCGCTATCACCGCAATCTAATTACCTTATGGTACCATCAACCAAATGACAGAAAAGAATAAGAGAGTGGGAGGAGATGGATAGACGATGTAGGTTGGGAGCAAAGACGACTATTGTTTCTGGTTGACTTCTTGTCTGGTTGACTGGATGAAGCCTCGACGAAGTCATTTCATCTGTAAATCGGAGAAGAAGCATTTGCCAGAACTAGGACTGGAATCATAGTCCCCGCCAGCGCTCTGCGCGAATCTGCGCGGTTGCCTCCCCGCATGTGACGCCGCTACCTCCCCGCGATCTCCCCCTCCCCGCGTGCGTCCTGCCCCTGTTCTGCGCCGCCGCCTGCCCGTGCTGCCGCTGCTTTCCCGCGAAAATCACCGCAGCTTTCCACTTCCACGCACGCACGCCGCTGTCAAATGGATCCTGTCGTGTATAAACGTGTATACTTTGTTAAATCCAAACACGATCCATTTAATTATCGTATACCTAATACTCAACTTAAATATGAATTGTTTGTTAGCATGTATACACGATATGACCCGTTAAGTACACGTTTAAGTAAATCGTGTTAAGTGATTCATAATACTTTTTTTTTTAATTTGGTGTTAATGAACATGGAATACTTTTAGTTATATACTTAACTTGATTCATTTGCAGTAATTTCAAGAGGAGTAATAGGATTTCATTAGAGATCACAAAATTTTTTAGATTTTATGCTTTGACCATCAAGTACCGATGGTCGCATTTACATTCAGATGAGAAGGAAAGAATGTTTGATGTGTTATTAGTAATAAGTAATTTTTATCTTTATCTTTAATTTGAACAATTAGTATATTAAATTAATAATGATATTGGATTATATAGAACAAGTTTACACTTTCATCTGGATGTACCAAGGAGGATTATTGTGTGTCTTTTATAAAATTAATTAAGAAAATGATGAATGATATCTATTATAGGGTACAAATAGATGCACTGGTAAAATATCCTGAGCCTCACGATGATTATCAGACAGCCAAGGTATTTCCTCCGCATTGGTGTACACAAGAGAGGTAATTAATGTTTATATTTAATTGAAGTTTTATTTGTTGTTGTATATTTGGGTATTAACATATATATTATTGATTAATGTTAAAACTAACTGGAATGGACTATATGATCTTTTTTCCACAGATGTAGAATTCTAAAAATAATTCACGACTGGAAAGTCAAACTACAGAAAACAAGAATTTCACTCTATGAACGGACCAAGAAGTCACAACGACTTTCAGACTTAATTAATAAAGATATTTTGATATTAATTTACTTTAAAGACCTTATTTATATTTCAACTGCTACTGGTATCAATTTTTATATTGCCTTGGCATCCATGGAACATCTTGAATCCATTTCTACATGTTTCTTATTCCAATGGACAAATATGCTAACATAACCTGAGTCAAGAGTAAGAAAATGAAATCGTTAGAACATATCATAAACCAACAAATTATACATGACATAAACCAACAAATAAATGAAAGCCATTTCCCAAAGACATTGACTTAACAATTGTGTTTCATTTTGTCATCCTTCATATTTCATGAGTTGGTAACAAGAGACCTCTTCTGCTTGTTGAACTCAATAATCTCTCTCATATACCTACCTTTTTTTTTTTTTTGAAATCAATAGATATATATATATTTCTCCATGTGGTCTATGAGATTGGAACCTAGAAGAGAGGTGTGAGTTCTACTCTCCCTGACCAACTACATTAAGGCAGTTGGTTCATATACCTACCATATAAATAAGGTTAAAAAGAAAGTCCACGAAGTCTCCTTTTCCTTTCATCCCATACCTTCACACCAGTTACAATATTATATTTCTTCTATATCATTGAAGTCTTTATAGCTTAATTATATATCCTATCTAGCTATGTGTGCTTAATTTGGCACTAGTGGCAGTGATAGGTTTTTGATAAAATTAAAAGTATATGCTACCTTCGGGAGTTCTGGTGAATTATCTAAAATTACATCACCCTTAACAAAAGTCTATGATTACAAGTTTCACATGTTCTGAACTTTTTTTTCATTGGTAGATTCATATAATTCAAGGTTTAGGATGATTGATTGCATGATCATCTCTTTCTTTTAAATTAGTCTGGTGTAGTTTGTGATTATAGTCATTGTTGCAAGTTCCCTACTAATAGAAACTAGTTTGGTATAGTTTGTGATTCTAGAGTAGTTTTTGAGAGATTTTTTAAAAATGTATAATTTATCTTGGATGTCTTCTAAATTAATAATGTACGTTTCTATTATTATAGGTCACTAAACTATGTAGGGAACCTCTAATGACTGAGTGGTGAATTACATCCCACACATGTGGATCGAAGTAGGCTTGGTCATCTCTGAGTACAAAGGATGTACTTGTAAGCAATCATGACTATAATTAAAGTTACTTTAATAATATACACTTATATCTTATATTATCTTTAACTAATTTCTTGTGTTTATTTATACAGGATAGGTACCATCAACAAAAATATGGGAACGATAATGTCAATGAACACCTAACCTCTGATAAGAAACTTTGGAAGCAAGTTTCAATGAAAAGAAACGTGGATAGTTCATCAAGAAAGTAAGGTCTGGGTGATTTGGATTCATACTACTCAGAAGAATGTTCTATTGGTTCTTTTGCGCCTTCTATTGAGCAATATTGTTCCGCATCTTAGGCTTTTACTTCATTAAATTCGGAGTTCCTCACTTCTCAGCTGTCACAGATGACGACTAGAATAAATGAGGATTTCAGAGCTGAAATAAGGAATGAAATACATACTTTGGAGGATCAACTTATAAGGTAATGTTTTAGTTAGTTTTAAAATTTTTAATATGTATTAATTGTCATGTTGAATTCAACATTATAATATAATCATTATCCATCATAACATATTTTAAGTTTGTTTTTTACAATTAGAAAATATGGGAACGAGCAGGAAATTGATTTGTTAAGTGATGATGAGGAAGATTACAAGGAGTATACATGTCGTCGTCACTCAAAAAGTAAAGGAAAGTAAGTTAGTTCTTAAAGAAAATGAATTATATTATTTTGTTTTGACTTGTATCATTTTAAGTGACTTGTATTAGGACTTATCAGTGTTGTATTATCATCAATTTTGTAAACAAACGGATGTGTAAAACATTATGTTGTATGATCAATTGAAATTTTCTTTTATAAAATTTATGAATGTCTAATGTATGTGTAATTTCATATATTTATGAATGCATTTGAATGTTAATTTAGCAAGTAAATTAATCTATATCATTCCTTGTATTTTTTTTACAGTCTAGATTTAACGAGGTCTATTTCTCGCAATGTCATCGCTAAATTTGGACAGTTAATAACACATAGCGAGAAAATATCCTCGCAGTCTCCTCATTAGGTCTTGGGCGATGATAGAATGTTACATATGTAGCGAACACTTAGTGAACATACTATGATGATATTGCAAGTACTTGGCGATGATTTTGCGATGAATTCCGTCCTCGTCTTTGGTAAATTATATCGAGGACATTGCGAGAAAATGCCATCGCAATATTGATTTAATAAGTTAATGTTTTCCAAAGATCCTTTGTCCTTGTCATTTCCTCGCAAAACCGTTTAACGAGGACTTTACGAGGAAATTATGAAGACATACGTCCTCACGAAATCATATTTTTCTTATAGTGGTGTTGCAGAGAAATAGAGGGAGAAGAAGAAGAAGAAGAAGAAAGAAGATGGCAGAATAAATTAGTACTTCTCTCTATGTACAAATGAGTAGTCGACTCTCTTGTATATATATGCCAACTGTTATTACATTTAACTCTAACAACTCTTTAATAGATATAACAAATAGTAACTAATCACAAATCCACTAACTATCTATCTAATTACAGTCATTAAAAGACATTTATTATCTGAACATCATCAGAATAGACTAGAATAGAATCAAATTTTAAGGAGTAAATGGTATTCCTACGTTTGATAAAACAAATGATTGGATAGTCATTCCCTTAGGAATGAAATTCTCATTCTCTTTGAAAATTTGATTTCTTGATGGTATGTAAGGAATTAGATTCTCATTTCATTGAAAATTAGAAACAAAAGGAAAAACCCGACGCCCAGCCCTTCATTGGGAATTTGATTCAGTGTAATCTAATTATTATAATCCCTTCATTTAAACTTCCTAAGATTTAGTAACATGTAAGTACATTTTAGTTATTTAAATTACATGTATTATTATTATACATAGATTCAAAGATAAGAAATTAGAGTATGTTATATGATATAGAAGATTAAGATGTAATAGACTCGGACTTATTAGATACAGAAAATTACCAAAATCGTATACAATCGAGACGTGTAAAGTCCAATTTTAACCAGTCTACATAGGACTAGTTATTATTGAGTCAAGATAAGATCAGGGCGATTTAGGCCAATTCACTCATACATGGAGTCAACTTTTTTGCATGTACACCAATACCCATTTTTAATGAGTGTTAACATCTACTTTGGTAACTCATAACTGACATGTTTTTCTGTATTTTGTTTGTAGTATATATTCCTTATGTAACTAATCATGTGAAAGTCAGCACATTATAACCAATACAGTTAAAAATATACATGTAACAATGAAATCGAAGATTTGATGGACTTTAAACACTGCTTAACCGAACTTGTAATATTTGAAGTAATAGAAAGAAATACAATTACCGATTATCAAAAAAAAAACAATGAAATCGAAGAATATGTGTATATATATATGTGTGTGTGTGTGTGTGTATAAGGGTGTGTGTGTGTATACATGTGTGTAATACATATATAATACGGATAATAGATACAGATATTATAGAAATTTGGAAAATTATATGACATTCGTATCCATCTCAACTCAATACAGATACAAATAATTCATATCCTCTCAAAACTGAATACGAACGCAAATAATATGAATACAGGACATATATCCCATATCTGTCTGCACTCCCATGAGTGACTCGTCCAGTAGATTATTTGTCTAACTTTGTTATGATAAGTTCCTTCGTTAGATTGTCTGGATGCTTCCAAAAGCATATTGAAATCGTTGGTCTCCTTAAAAAAAAAGGACATATTGCTAATTGCTGACCTACAGAAATCAAAAGTGGAGATCCTCTCTATTTCCATCTACCGACTACAGCCCTCGCGATAAACAGATAGTACTCGGCTTTGGATGTGTTAATTAGATGGTATCGGTCCTTTATGTGGATGGCAATGTCGTCCACTTAGCTTCTAATCGCAATTATCCACAAGTCCTCTGCTCTAGCTCCTTATAATTCAATATGATCGGTGTGTTGGAATTCTGGATGCCTTTCCTTTGTCCTCTTTGCAAAGCTGACCTCGCTGTTACGGCCGAATTGAAGAAGGCTTTCCAGCATCCATTAGTCTTCGGCCTCCTAAAAGTGCCACATACTGGCAGATACTGCCTTCCCTCCACTCAAACCCACCTTTTGCCTTAACTATCTCCCACAATCTTTTGTTTGTAAACGGTAATATACATGTCCTAGGATTCGAAACTGAGACCTGTATAGAGTTTAAAGTTCTCCCAACTACTCTCACAAACGAGACATTAATCTCGTTGTAATCCTTTTTCACATTCAATGGTAATATGACACTATGCCTTCCTAAAAGGAAAAGGTAAATGAAGCATGCATGGAGAGGGGATCCTGAACGCAAAGAGATCTAAAAGGTTCTGGGTACCAAGCAAAAAAGTACCAAACACCACCATAAAATTGAGTAACAACTTCGAACAATTAAGGGTGACAACAAACACAACACTAGTTAGTATCATTTCACAAAGTAATCAACTTGTTGTTGCTGCCATTTTCGGCGGCGGCGGCGGCGGTGGTGGCGGTGGCAGTGGAGCTGGTGGTGAAGGTGGCCGTGACGGTGGTCGCATTTCCGTCATCTCTAGTGGCGGTGCTGTTGTTTGTTTTTTCTTCCCCGGCAACTTAAATATCTTGCCAAAGCAAGAGGTGCTGGACTCTCTTTGCTGAACTGGGCGAGTGACTCCTGTGTTTATCAACACTCCAATGGCATTCAGCCTGGTCTTACTAGACCTTCCATGGAGACCAGCTATAATTCCATCGTAGAGTTCATAGACAAAGGGTGTTCCTTTTTCTTTACCATATGGACCGTAAATGTGTCTGTCTGTTTCAAATTTCAGAGACTTCACATTCTTGAGCCAGTATGACAGGTGCCCACTGATCTTTGTAATACGCTCACCAATCTCAAACTGGATCTGGAAAGAAGAACAACCCAAATGGCAAAATGCTCAAACCAAGATTCCTCTCAATGTCCAAACTCTGGTGGACAAGATTTACTATATCTAACAGTAAAAGGAGTTGAATAAAATTTGAAGAAGAAGATAGTGGACTTACAGCGGAGAATTTTTCGCCTTGTCCACCATGTTTGTCCATGAGCACCATCGTCTCCCCATCTACCATCTTGTACAGTATCTGGATGGATCTAATAGACGCTCCATGAGAAACAAAGATCGTATCGATAAAACCAGGAAAAGGCTCTTCCCAACTCTCACCAGACCTGAGATCCCCACAAGGGCCTGCCTTTATCACTACCTGCTCATGCCCATCTAATACCTGCAACATTTCAAGGACAAAAATCAACAAGAACTACTAAAACTAGAGCAAGTAAAATCTGTGGATACGAAGAAGATGGGATAGAAAGGCTTACCATCATCATATTTTGGGATGTGTCAGCTAAACGGAAGAGAAAGGGGTAAAGAAGTGCGTGTACATGGCAACCGACCTTTATGTACCTCCTGAATACACCGACTTATGATGCAGTTTCGGACATGGGTAGGAACTTACAGAGAAATAGAGGAAGATTCAGAGAAGCTTTACGATGGATACGAGGAAGATGGTAGTGAGGGCTTCGGGTAGCACGACGAGTTGACTTGGAAATTGGGATTAACACGATTTTTTCGATAATTGGAAAAGACAGGCTGCCGAAGACTAGATTCTGGTATTCTGTTGCAAAATTTCAATTTGATTTGTGTGTGTGTTTCTTGTGGTCTCCCTTGCAGTAGCCCAGGCCCAGCCATTTGGCTTGGACTGTTAAATAATGAGTCCGGATCTTGGTATTTCCGGAATTATCTGGATGAACAGCCCATAACGGTTTGCTTAGATGAATTTCTTGTTGTGAGGCATATGAGTTAGTATACGTTAATTAGTTAATAAGTACACATGCCTTTTCAAAGGGTCAAGCAGCCAAATACCTCTCGACGGATAGGGTTTTGTTAAATATGCCATGAATTCCAAATACCTTTACACCCAATTTCGACACATGTAGTGTGTGGAATGACGTGGTACAAGTCCAGTAGTATTCGCGTAATATTTGAAATTATAGATGATATAGTTGTATTTTTTCTAGACAAGAATGTCTTCTTATCCATTTCTTTCAAATATTTCCACATGATTTATGGATAAAAATATATTATACAGAAAAGCAACCCTTTTGATTTAAGGTAAGGGTTTAATTTGGAATGAGAGATTTTTTTTATTTATTGAGCTTTCTCAAAAAATATTCCATCAAAAGAAAAAAGTTGTTTAAGACGTCATTCAAACATTGTTAGATGTAAAGAATTAGAGATAAGTGAGATTAGAACTATGCTATCATGAAGGCACTCTTCTATTATTTTCTTTCAAATGAAGGTGGAGATCTGCAAAGATACAAAGGAAGACAGAAGAAGAAGATGAATATAGTTGTACGAGAGTTTTTACATTTTCCCCAACGAAACATGAATATAGGTTAGATGTTGTGGTTTAATTAATATTGAAGACAAAATTGTGGAGAAAGATGAAGAAATGTGTATTGAAAGAAAAACTTAAATCGCATGTGTTTCTATGTCGAGATCGAGATCAATTGAGAGAGAAAGAGAGAGCAAGGGGACATCAAAATTGAACCACAAGAGCCCTCCTTGCTATGACCACAATCTATTCTATGGTACCAACAAACAAATAAATGCAAAAGAATTAAAGAAAAGAATAAGAGAATGGGAGGAGATGGATTGATGATGTAGGGTGGGTGTATTGGCGTTGTTGTTCATTTATTACTCAACTCAGCAAAGACTATTGTTTCTGGTTGACTTGGTGAAGCCTACAAGAGAGAGCGCACACATGGGTATCAAAATTCTAACCATCTGATGTCCCATTGAAGTAGAAGATGATGGTCGGAAGAAGAGGAACAAGATGGAATTGAACCACAAGAGGAACAATGATATGGTAGTTGAGGAATAAAATAGAGTGGAAGGCTCAATAAGGTTCATGAGACCAACTTGAGTCTGGAAAGCTACAATCTACAAATGGAGTCTAGAAAGTGTTCTAGCTTGTTGTAAGCTAAATTAAGATAACCAGTAAGTTTCATCTTATGAAAGAAATGTTCATGAGACAAATGCTGCTCTAATAGATGTTAAAATAGTGTATAATCGAGTACAGAGGAATGATGATATGGTAGTTGAGGAACAAAACAATATATTTTTTGTCTTTTATTGTAGTACTCGTCCTTTTGAAAAGGGGAAAGAACGTCTACTGACCCATAACAAGAAAGATGCTATAGAATTATATGTTCCTGACAATTGTGATGAAGTCGAACTCTTTATCGAGTATTTTTTACTATCTTTCTAGATATATCTATTCAATAAATTTAAATAATATATTATTTTACTATGTTCAAATTTCCAAGTATAAGCAATTCAAAGAACAATTAATGGTTGACCGTCTTAGTCTAAAATATGATAATATTTTGGAGTTATTCAGGAACACATTTCCTATGTGATTTAGTAGTCATGTAAACCAACTTCATCCTAGTCCTAAGCAAAAATTCTTAAATAACTTAGCTTATAGTCTTATTTTTCAAGTAAAGTTGTATGAAGCTTGCTTTACGAGTGGATATCGATTTCACACACAAGAATACGGTAGGAGATTAACTACTCAAAATTCACAGGTTATGATGAACAGATCTTGTTATGGAGAAGACCATATTGACTATTATGGTATCTTAAAAGAGATCCTCAAGTTAGAATACTCCGGTGCAAATAAAGTGATATTGTTCCTTTAGAATTGGTATGATCCTAAAGAAGGAGCCACACACGACATCAAGCATGATATTATAGATGTTATACCAACTAAATAGTTGAGAAGATTCGAGCCATTTGTATTAGCTTCGCAAGTGGATCAAGTATATTATGTACCTCAAGTTTTAATAAAAAGGAAGAAAGATGAATCTTTCAATGTAATGAATATCAAAGTACATGTCTACATTGCTATGATCGATGATGCTACGAATAACGAGTTTGAAGACTTGTATCAACTTGACTACGAGCCTCCACAACCAATAGTTGTAGACCATGCTCTAGATCAAGTCTTTATAATACCACTAAATTCAATTTTGTGGCAAGTTGAGGATGAATAAAGAACGTTTGTAGAAGATGACAGTAAAGACGATGAAAAAAATGAAGAAAAAAAGAGTATTGACTATAGTGACGAAGATTAAGGAGATTTTATTATGATTTTGGTATATATCTTCTTTAATTTACTTTGTAAACTCCATTTATACTTGCATTCTATAGATATATACTAATAGTGAAACATTGATCTGTTATTTAAATTTATTTTTATTTCTGAATTTTGATATATATCAATAAATTAAGATTATATAGAAAACTAACAACTTAGTTTCAATTCAGGTTCGTCATAACTTTCTTATTAAACGTTGTCATTGTTCTTATGCTTGTAAGTATCATCAAGTAATTTATTTAAATCGAGATATGATATTCATTTTGGTATAATGTTTTTCCAATAAATTACATGAATCTTATATGAAATTTTTAATGTACCGTTTACGGAATTAGATAACCAGATTTGGTAGAGCCGATCGACACTCTAGTGAATCTAGTGGACGTGATTCATCAGAAGATCAAGGGATCGACCCTAGTGTTTATACAAGTGCTCAGTTACTTGAGTTCATTCGTTCATAGGATCTGATACCATTTTCGACCACTACTACTGAGGCTCCCACTTCTCCTCTTGTGATTAGGCATAACACTACTCCACAGAGTAGTGTTGCACGCTATGTCAAACCTGAGTCTCCCCCTCCAACTGCAGTAGGTAAATAATACCATGAAATTATAGTTTTTAAGTCTTTATATTAAATAGAATTACTGATAAATGATTAATTTTATTGATAAATAACAAGAACAACAAAGAAGTCATGCTAAAGTTTCTCATGGATCACGACCTCTTCTAGAGCTTAACTCATACAGGTAACTTATTATTATTTTTTAAAATTTAGTGTTAGTGAACATGGAATACTTTTTTTTTGTACTTAACCTGATTTATTTGTAGTAATTTCAAGAAGAGTAATAGGATTTCGTTAGAGATCACAAAAATTTTAGATCTTATGCTTCAACCATCGAGTACCGATAGCCGTATTTGCATTCAAATGAGAAGGAAAGAATGTTTGATGTGCTATTGGTAATAAGTAATTTTTATCTTTAGCTTCAATTTAAACAATTAGTATATTAAATTAATAATAATGTTGGATTTATAAAGAATAAGTTTACACTTTCACCTAAATGTACCATTGAAGATTGTCATGTGTCTTTTATAAAATTAATTAAGAAAATGATGAACGATATCTATTTGATTCGGTCCATGATCCTAGGGACTGGATATGGACATGGATGGACGTGGAAGGACCATGTCCATTTGCATGCATGGACGAGTGGAACTGGACGTGGGTGCAGAACGAGTTGCTTGGAGATCGGTGGCGTAAAGTTCGTGGCGTATCTGGACGTGGCCGAACGAGTTGCTGTAGGCGGACGTGCATGACGTGCAGGATACTATAAGTCATAGAGAGTTGGGTTTTTATTCTATATTTATAAGTTTTTACCAATTCTTTAAGGATCTCATATTATATTGTAATATTGGTGATCGTGGGAGAGAGAAATGGTGAGAGGAGTTTTCCTATAAATGTAACTTTTTGTCATTAATGGGAATAGCCGTTCTTCTTGGTCTTCCACCCCTTTTGAGTAGTGAGCGTTTTTCCATCCTAGTCCCAAAATCCGTGCGGTTCGTCGCTCATCGATCGAAGAGAGCACCGGATACAGATCATAAAGTATCAAAACCACATAGTCCCTCGGTGGATGGTCGGAACGAGAACGACTCGAAGAGCAATTGGAGAAGGTTTTGTTCAACTAGAAGCGTTCCGGAGGACTTCGACGTTGGGCGACGCAATGTCGTCAACAGGAAAAGGATTGCAATCCGAGTCACCGCGTCCGACAACCATGGGGTCGATGAGTGCGTTCATGGATGAAATGCACACTATGATAGGTCAAATGTCTCTTCGACTTGAAGCTTTGGAGAAGTGAGGGGAGGACTCGACACCGACGTCGGGATCGGAGTCAACAAGGAAGGAGACACCTCAAGGGAAGATGGAGGAGGAACCCAGGAGTCCTCGTCCTTTCCGTGTTGAAGTAAGGATGGATATTCCCGCGTTTGCAGGAAAGGTTGATGCTGAGCATTTGGATTCATGGATCTCGCGCATGGAGGCATATTTCTCGCTATGCAAATATGGGGAGTCGGAAAGGGTCATTTATAGGCGGTTGAAATTATCCGATCACGCCTTAGCTTGGTGGAATGGGTATGTTTCTTGCCATGACACGACCTATCTTACTTGGGATGGATTCAAACGCCTACTTCGTGAGGAGTTCTATCCAGTGGGATTCCTAACGAAAAGGTGGTCGAGGTGGTATGCTCTTCGCCAACAAATGACTCAATCGGTACAAGAATATACCTCCGAGTTCTGACGGATGGCGGTGCAACTAGGCGTACCTCTTGAGGGAGAGGACATCACATAGAAGTATCTTGCTGGACTTCATTTACATGTTCGAAAGGAGTTGTCGCTCTTTCTGATACATGGGATCTCGACATTGCCAACGCAGGCTATTGCTATTGAGGAGAAAAATTAAGTCATGAGCCGGATGTCTGAGAAGAAGGAGGAGGATGGGGGAAGTTCCTCTCTTCCTACAAAAAAGAAAGAGAAGGGGAAGGAAGGGACGTCGACAAGCAGAGGTGTGATGAAAGACAAGGAGTGCCTTCATTGTGAAGGCAAGGGGCATGTCAAGTCCAGTTGTTGGCAATTACATCAGGAGAAGAAGCCATGTTGGATGAAGGTGAAGGGGAGGCGGGCAGCTATGGCTGCGGCTCGCGAGGCGGAACCTACAGACGTCCCCCCAGTGCAAGACGCAGATCCTAAATTAGCCTTAATGGCTGGCGGGCAGCAGGAAGATCCGGAGGAGGAGCTCTTCATCCTGAGGGTGCAAGTCAAGTAATCGATCATCGATGCCTTGATCGACCCAGGGAGCCAAAAGAATCTAGTGTCCGAGGAGCTTGTGCGCGACCTCGGATTGGAGACGCGACCCCATCCATGGCCGTACCCGCTTGGATGGATTGTACGTGGTGTGGGGGAACAAGTCACCCGCCAATGCACCATCATGTTTGCCATTATCGGCACTTATGTTGATGAAGTGGATTGCGATGTGGTCCCCTTAGATATTTGCCAATTGGTGTTTGGCAACTCCTACTTGTGGAAGCGAGACGGTCTATATCGACGTCGGGCGCAACAATATGAATTCTTAAAGGATGGCCATCGGTACAGGATCACTCGACAGGAGCATGGAGCCAATAAAGAGGTTGACGTGGTTATTGCCAGTCAAGTCAAAAGGATCCTTCGTTCTAAATCATCAGCCTATGTGCTACTTGTTCGAGGGCCAAGCTTGGACTGTGGGGTGACTGGATGGAACGGGCTATAAGAATCTTTAGGCTTCACTAGAGGGGGGGTGAATAGTGATTTAGTGAATAATCAACAAATTTTAGAGTTTGTTTATCAATTTACAATATTTCAAGTAATTTGAATATAACTAGGAAATTGATATTATGTTAAAGCATACAAAGAGAGGGGATGAGAGACAATGAATATGCATAAGTAGATTTATAGTGGTTCAGCCTCCCCAGCTTAGTCCACTCCTTGAGAACCCCTCAAGAATTTCACTAACCTGATCTTGTTTCGGGCCAAGATCGTGTCGTACACCCTTGACAAATACTCGCCAAGCTCTACAAGAAAACACGACTTTCTTCTCTCAATCCGGAGAAGAACCTTTACACTTGAATTTTACAACTTTTTTTCAACAATCTCCCAAACTCAATTTGGCTAAGTGGATGGATAAAAATGGAGCACTCTTACCTTGGGAGTTTTTCTAATGAGATAGGAGTGGAATGCTTGGAAACTTGAGTAGCTTGAAACTCTATGTGAGTAGAAAGTATAGTGTCCTTCATAGGTGAAGAATGGGGGCCTATTTATAGGAAAACATGGGTATAAGAATGTGTCTAACGTCTCTCTAACGTTCAGCAACGGCTACTGGTTCGGTATGTCGAAATCAAAACGATCGATCGAAATGTGCAACGGTCGAGCAGTTCGGTATACCAAAAATAATTCGGTATGCTGAAAACCTCTGATTCGGTATGTCAGAGAATTTGGTATGCCGTTCTGGGTTTCTTTTCTGATTTTTCTAATCTACATATATTTCGGTATACTGAGGAAATTCGATATGCCGAAAATGCCCTTAGTCCTATAATGAATGTTTTTCAATGAATGGTTGGTTTTAGGGCTAAGACAATTTTCCTATGGCTCTATGTGGATATTTGGGAGATTAATACAAGTTCCTAGGTACACGCATAAATAGAAAATTACATCAAAATAATTACAAATATTATTTAATTTTTCTTCTCCTTTTCCTTCATCTTGAATTCTTCTTGGTAGCACATGAATCTGTATTCTTCGAATGTCTTCCTTTTTATGCTTGAATCTTCTGAGTTCTTCAATGGTCTTCTTTGCATATATGAACTCATAAAGCACATTAGTCTTTTGTTATCATCAAAATCAAAATAAGGCTAATAAATCCAACAATCTCCTCCTTTTTGATGATGACAAAACTACAAATATTTCAAAGTAAAACAACATATTAACTTTTCTTAGTACTCTCCCCCTTTTTGTCATTAGCAAAAAATCTCATAGAATTTAAGCTCTCTGTTTTTTTTTTTTGTAAAATTATTTATCCTTTTTGTCATTATACTCCCCTTTTTTTTAGTCAATTCTTAAATATTTATATGATAAAGCTCAAGCATTTTTCGTCTTTATTTCAGCTTATTCTAATTTTCTCCCTTATGCTCAAAAAATATTCAATAATCATCAGGATCATGAGCAATATTTAAATATTACCAATTGTTGAAATTTTTGAATTAATTAAACTCCCCCTACCAATAAGTATGGATAATAAAATATTTTCAATAAAGCTCCCCCTTGATCCAAGCATGGGTAAAAAAACAATCCATATTCAACAAGTATTGCAACAAGATGAATCATTTAATGTATTGGCAAACTTATCTCAATATCATTAATTAAAATTGACAGAAATCATCTGTCAGAACAATCGATCGACCGGTATATTTCGGTAGACCGAAACAGTAAATATCGGTTAACCGTTAAAAAACGGTATACCGAATCAAGGAATATTTCAGAATGCAAATTTTCAAATGTCATATTAAATCATTATAACATCCAAATGATTTTTGATAACCCGTATTATTCAATGAGAAACTTCATTAACCATGCATTTTAATGGGATTTATCAATATTTTTCAATTACGTATAGTCCCATATCCCTTTAGTTCCTTGAAGAGATCAAGTACCTTCATTAAGGAGGGATTTTGGTACTCACTTTAGTTTAGGTACAAAATTTATTTTGGGAATCATATCAATATTCTTTCTAGGTATCCATTTTTCTTTCTTAGTGACAAATTCATATTTATCATTTTTAGCTCTAATAAATCCATTTTCATATGGAGTCCCCTTTTTATTCATATTTCCATATTTAAATTTTCTTGATTCAAAATTCTTCTTACTAATTGTAATCTTACTCACATCATTAAGCAAGCTATCACCTTTATTTTTCAATGATGCAATATCTTTTTCCAAAGCATCAATTCTCTCTTTCATGATGTTTGAAGGGGTGTTGGGCTTTCTTCCCTCAAGTCCTTTGGATTTTGAGTTAGCAGTTGGCGGTGATCAAGAGCATGGAAACAGCACTGATGCTGCACGTGCCTATCGCTTTGTGGAGCATATCCGGCGTGTGCACCAACATGTACAGGAGCAGTTGGACAAGGCTCAAGCACGGTACAAGGCCCGACATGATCGCCATCGTCTTCCTTCTACATTTCGGGAGGATGATCTTGTTTGGCTCAATTTACACAAGCGTCTTAAGGGGGCTCATAACAAACTCAAACCTCTACGTTATGGTCCCTTTAAGATTGTTCAAATGATCGGCGACAATGCTTGTCGCTTGGATCTTCCCGCTTACATGGCCATTTATTCGGTGGTCAATGTGGAGGTTTTGAAATTATTCGAACCCTCCTTCCTAGATGAGGAGCTTGGTGTGCAGCTACCCACCTTGGAGGATCTTCCGATCTCACAGGCGCAAGTGTTGGAGGAAGATACCATTCTCGAGCGACAAGAGTCTTCAACTCGACGAGGAGTACAATTTCGTTTTCGCGTAGGCCGCCGTGGTGAGTCCATTAAAGTAGCCAAGTGGTATAGTTGGGAAGTGGGGGAAGTCACTTTTCCCTACCTTCAGTTTGCATAGTCACTACGCAGAAGCTCCGTTCTCTCCGATGGAGGAGGAAGCGGATGATCCTGTCCTTGATCCTAGGGACCGGATATGGACATAGATCGACGTGGAAGGACCATGTCCATTTGCATGCATGGACGAGTGGAACTAGACGTGGGTGCAGAACGAGTCGCTTGGAGATCGGTGGCGTAAAGTTCGTGGCGTATCTGAACGTGGCCGAATGAGTTGCTGTAGGCAGACGTGCATGACGTGCAGTATAATATAAGTCATAGAGAGTTGGGTTTTTATTCTATATTTAAAAGTTTTTACCAATTCTTTAAGGATCTCATATTATATTGTAATATTGGTGATCGTGGGAGAGAGAAATGGTGAGAGGAGTTTTCCTATAAATGTAACTTTTTGTCATTAATGGGAACAACCGTTCTTCTTGGTCTTTCACCTCTTTTGAGTAGTGAGCGTTTTTCCATCCTCATCCCAAAATCCATGCAGTTCGTCGCTCATCAACCGAAGAGAGCACCAGATATAGATCACTATTATAGGACACAAATAGATGTATTGGCAAAATGTCCTGAGTCTCACGATGATTATCAGGTAGCCAAGGCATTTCCTCTGCATTGGTGTACACCAGAGAGGTAATTAATGTTTATATTTAATTGAATTTCTATTAATTATTGTGTATATAGGAATTAACATACACATTATTGATTAATGTTAAAACTAGGTGGAATGAGCTCTGTGATTTTTTTCAACAGATGCAAAGTTCCAAAAAAAATCTACGATTGAGAAGTCAAACCACAGAAAGTAAGAAATTCACTCTACAAGTGGATCAAGAAACCACAACGATCTTCGAGCTGAATTGGTAAAGATATTTTTATATTAATTTACTTAGAGACCTTGTTTATATTTCAACTGTTTTTGGTGTCAGTTTGATAATATGGCAGAAGGTTAGAAATATGACAACTTCTCTTGTCATTAGAAATATGCTGGTGTTTTGAATTGATATGGATACCACACGGTTTTTGTACCACAAGATTTATTTGTTTCTTGTCATTAAAGGCCACCTTATCTAATTCAAAGAATGTTCATGTATAACTGTCCCTGCTTAACACCACATGCTAATTATACAACATGAACCTGCATATCTAACAAGAAAATAGCTACTTCCTAACTAAGATCTGCATCTCACTAGAGATTGGTTTTAAGTAATAAGCCAATAAAAATAATAAAACGTCCATTTCAGTGAGAAGAACAAATGTCAGTTATGAAAAACAAGACAATCTAAGAACAACTTGACTATATACCTAGAATATGAACAATAGTGTTGGAAGTTGATTATTTCCTATATCTAATTATTGTTTGATAAGTTGGGAATTTGGTAATCTTTTCTATCAAGGGAAGAGAGAACCGGACCGAAATTTGGTCATAAACTTCCATATATGTCCATCTTCTGTTACAATCAATATGTGGCCTCAATTGATATCTAAAAGGTTAGATTTGTAAAGAAAAAAATTCCATTTAACAAGTCATGTAACCTACGAACAAAATTAATTCCCTTCTTGTTCTTTCATTTTAACCGAAAACCCATTTTTTAGCAGAATCACAATCCTCTAAGTTCAGTTCTCAAACGAAGAACAAACAAGTCCCTACATTGATTTCACGTATTTACTTTGGTGGTTATGGTAGGAAGAAGAAGAATTAAATATTTTGTTGGTTTGCTTTTTTCATTGATCCTCTTCTTTCCTCTACAAAGTGTAACCATGCCGGCGACAGCCTCGAAGATTTTGACGAGAAAGGCCAAAATACATGAGGGACGGCAAAGTCATGGCAAAAATAAAAATAAATATGCAAATGCAGGAGTCGCCACCTAGTCTATTAAAACGGAAGACGAGGAAAACCATAAAAACATGCAAATCGTGTAATGGAAAAGCAAGTCATAAACCAGAAAATGGGTAAGGATCCCTGTTACGCACGAGGAAGGTATTATGCACCCTCATGCGTCCGATAAATCGGTCTTCTATTGGTTTCTCATTTGCTTATGAAATGTCGGCTTTTCAGCCTTTACTGTACGCCCGAGGGCGATATGCCATGCCATGCCATGCTTGGTGTCTTATGCTAAATAAGGGTGCATGATGTGCAGGGGTGTGTCCTAGTGCTCAGAAGTATCACTCGTATGTCGGGTCAAGTGTCGATGTAAAGTCATTGCATGAATAAAATCAAAGATATATCAATCTTGAGTGATTTTTCATCCTTGCTTTGCTATATGTCAAATGCAATCTAACATGCATAAAAATAGTTAAAAACAAAGTCATGCCTCCTTGGTATGTCAAGGGAAAACACCAGGAAAAAATCCAGAAGCAAATCATGTCGAGAAAGCATGCTAAAAACCATATGAAAACTTACTGTGTGCTACTGAAAACAGGCTGATGCGCCTGTTTAGTGCGCCAGACTGGTGCTCCAGTTTGATGCGCCACCTAGGTGCTCCTATGTGGGCCAGAGATGTGCCAAAGCAAATGTAGAAATCCAGGCAATGCAAAGTCATATATGAATGCATTCCAGAAAATCATGCCATGTAAAATCCTTCGCAAAACTTGGAAAACATGCCTTAAAAGTGAAAGAAATGCAAGTGCAATGACTTGTGGACCTTGTGCTCAAGGGCTGGTAGCCTCACACAAGATCACACTCTATGCATGTTAAATGAAAGATGCAGGATTCAGCCATGCCACTGGATCATGGGCTGATGCATAAGGCTCTCCACGTAGGAGTAAAGTGCAACCAGCCTACCAGATTCTGACCAAGGACTGAATATCCAAAGGGAGAA
>JAMKQA010011149.1:0-25228 GCA_024699735.1 Posidonia australis
GGTGTCTCCTTGCTTGAGGCTAAGTTGCTCTGGTTTAGGAGTGGATTTACTGAAGGTAGGCTGGTTTAGTAAAGCAAGATATGTATAATTGTAGGGTAAACTTGGTTTAGAGTGCAGTTTAGTCCAAAATCATGATTTCAACGGAAAATGTTACATGACACTAGTTCTTGTTTGAAATACTCAACATTTGTCTATATAAACCATGTCTCTTGGACATAAATGTTTCTTTGACAACAACACGAGCAAGCATTTGTGACAATCGTAGGGCAAAAGCTAATGGGTGGCAGCAGAGAGCTCCATTCAAGGTGATCGTGTTTGTTATGTGTTTTAAGACGATGACAAGGAGAGGATCTTCTAGAGACAATCCATCATGGTAAACATGCTAGTCACCATGCTTGTGCCAATGTGAGGGCTTCTGCTGTCGTGCCTTGTGTTTGTAACTATTACTCCAGTTAGGAGTTGCAGATTCAAATCTCATTTGAGTATAAAAACTTTAAGATGATAAAAAAAAAATTGCCTTGGTATAAAAACTTTAAGATGTTTAAAAAAAAATTTGCCTTACTTATTGTAGATGCTTGGACCGTGGAGAACAACAATTGGATTTGTACCTCAAATTCCATTCAACTTTAACCTTACAAAAAAAAACTACAACTTTCTGACGCAAACGTTAGTAACCATAAAAAAAAGGACATTCCTCTACTAACCAACTCAAAGTAGTTGAGTTAGCCACAAGGAGGAAGCTTCACATCCTTCTCTTAGAATCAAATCTTGCTGGTGCAATGTTGGAATACCTTCTTAATCAATATACTACTTTATTTTTGAAATAATATGTTTGGTGCTGGCATTCAAACTGTTATTCGAATATGGATCCGAAGTTGAGTAACCACAACTCTCTCTAGCCAATTCAGCTATTTATAATTCCTTCTCAACTGATATGCTTCCTTGTCCCCAAAAAAAAAAATAAATAAATAAAAAATTCCCTAGTCCTCTATTCAAACCTTGAGACCTCCTGTGTTGTTGCTTTGTCAGTGTTTTTTTTGTTAACGGTTGAGATAGTAAGAGGTGAATTTTTATGCATGCCTCAGGATTCGAACCTGGGACCTGTGGCGAGTTTAGAGTTCTCTCAGTCACTGTGACAATGAGACATTGTCAAAGTTTGTTTTGTTTTTGTTTTTGTTTTTTTTTTTTTGTTAACGGTTGAGATAGTAAGAAGTGAATGTCCCAGGATTTGAACTCAAGACCTGTTTTAAAGTTCTCCCAAACACTGTGGCAATGAACCATTATCTTTACTTTGCCAATGTTGATAAACACTCATTAAAACTTCACAGCAAAAAAAAAACAAAAAAACAAAAAACAAAACAAAACAAAAAACCAACAAACGTACAGGATCTGAACCGGATACCCTGAGGTGCACTGACGACCCCACTCACCTTCACGACAAGCCCGACACACTCCGGCCACCATCATCATTACCATATAATTGCCCACACCATCCTTCCTTCCTTCGGCAGCCCGCGACCAGCTCGCATTCAATGATTCAATCGACCTTCACCGTCCACAGCAGCAGCCTCACGTGATCCCCCGAGCTTCTTCCATTTTTTTTTTCTGCTCTTCCTCCCATCAACCACTCCACCCCTCGGCCTGGCGTTGGCCTGCGCCACCTCGGGCACGTGGCGCTGCCCGTACTCCCTTACATTGAATGGAGCACGTGGCGCTGCCTGCGTCGAGTACGAGATGCCACTGTATCAGCACTGCACGGATCTCGACGTTGTCAAGGGTTGCATGGGGGGCTGGGGGTGGGAAACGGTATTGAATGGTTGGGGGTGGGGTTTGGCAAGTGGTGCCTCCAAGATGGGCGCATTGGGGACAACCAAGGTTTCTTTTTTTTTTTGCTGGGTTCTTAATTATTTCTTATGGTGAAATTGAAGAGATATTTTAAATACACCATGTACAACACTTACAACGAGATTTTATGCATGGTAACTTAGTAAGTGTACTTTAAACATTTCCATGTGTATCTGATGAATTTGAAGATTTCTAAAGTAATTATTTGAAATCATTTGAATTTTAGTTTGCAAGTACTTTAAACAACATATAACATAACTAATGAATTATATTAGAAAGCTAATAGTTAACTTGTGGAGTACATAATTTTCAAATATTAATTTTTCATATTTATCTATTTTGTATGTAAATAATACTATTCAAAACATTTTTAGTATTTTTACAGGAAATTAGGACTTAAACACAATTCCGATGCAAAAAAGAAGAAAAAGGAATAGCAAAATTCAACGCCATTAGAGTGGGATTTGGATTTCTTAGGACTAGACAAAGGCTCTACTCTCAAAGGCTATCAATAACTCAAAATTAAAAACTAAGTGAATTGGAGAGTGTAAATTAAATCTAGATACCACCATCTTAAAAATCAAAGCCATCTACCTTAGACTTGGCACTAGGTTGTTGTTGAATAGCTAGCCCTAACGCCAATTGGTGGTCTTAGTGCGAAGGAAAATCTTGAAATTCTCGAAGTCATATTCTATGTATTTTAGGTGTTTACTTATAACTTAAGTTGTGTATTTTGAATCAAATTTGATTTTAGAAAGATGTAATCCCTTACTTTGTCTATAAATAAAGAAAAACTCTTGTAAAATTTCATCTTTCGTTCTCTTGTTTAATTTTCTTCATATTCATCTTTGGTCATGAGAGTTTTGTTGTCTAAGATTTGGTGGTTTGAAGAGATACTTTCTAATCAATTTTTTATTTTCAATAAAATTATTTTTTTTTCAATTCAATATATCTCTTTTCTTCCTTTTCTTCTTATTCTTCTTCTTCTTCTTCATTTGCCTTCTATCTTCCATGAGTAGACAATTTTCTTATCTAGGATTATATGAAGCTAAATAATATATATGATTGATATGTTGTATGCTTTTCTCTTTCTGTGCTTAATATTTTCATTATCACGATCTTTTATTTTTCTTACTAGTTGTTGTTGATTATAAAAATTACAAGTAAATAGATCTAGCCTATACTTTGTGATAGTAATTAATATTACTTTTACATAAAAGGAGTAAATCATGTTATTCATAATTACTCTTATAACTTGATAATCATACTAGTGCTAATATCTATAATTTATTAGAGTACATCACAAATAAAGAGAGAACATATTAATGATTTTCATTCATGTTCTATAGATTTAGTAAATTTAAAACACTAGATTCTAGTTTATATTGATTGTCTTGCTTGTGTTAGTTTAATTATAATCTCAACCTTTTTTCCTGTTCTGTTTAGTATGAAGATAAACAATTGAATCACCAAATCTCTATGGGATTGATCCATATTCATTAACATATAGCATAAATACATTGTCCACTTGTAGTGTTTTAAAACAGGTCCTGATTTAGTCACCCTATTGTCTCTCTGTCTACATTTAAACTTATGCAATAGTGTCATAAAGGTGATATGATTATGTATACTACTTTAACAAGCAACAATTTTATAATGTCAGGTCTTAAGAAAGTATCACTTAGCTTTAGATTTTTTACTCTAAGGGCTTAAGTAAGTGTCACATGGCTTTAAGGTATATTGAGAGTATGACATGTGGTATGGCATGTAGCGCTCGCTCGTTATATAATGAATTAAATGTTGATATGTCATGAGATTTATGAAGGTCTACTAAGTTTAATGCAATCGATTATATTAATACATAAATTAGAAGAGAAAAATATAAATGTAAAATAATGACATAAAGTCTTAAACATTTAACATTCCATAAAAAATTACCTTTATTTATCTTTATCCCTATATTATTTAGATTCATTTTTTTCACTCTTATTTTACATCACTATTATTATTTAAATTTTTAATTTTAATTGCATAAATTACGTTTTTAGTCTATTGTAAGGAAAACCATAGGCATAGTACGTGACACACCAAATTAACATCTAATGTAACACAATATTTTTTCATCTTCTTTTATAAAGATTTGGGTCCATATTTCCTGTAGGTGCTTACATGATTTTTTCCTATAAGCACCTTAAGTTTAAAGCAATATTAGTCATTGGATACATTCAATGACTATGATGATAAGATGGAAACCCTCTTCTCTTTCTCAAAGTTGAATGCCCTTTTTTTCTTTCTTGTCCACATGACGGCAACATGAGGTACATGGGACAACCTAAACAAGGTGGTGGCACGAGGTACATGACGATATGATAGCACCATGATAGAGGTACATGAGGGCAATGATATGTGGCACGTACATGGATGAAGTCGTCTGCTAGGAGAGGAGGAAGTGGAGCACATGGGAGGGGTGGGGAGGAAACAATAACGGCACAAGGGGAGGCAGTGGAGAGGAAGAGGAGGATAGAGACAACAGGGGAGGAGGAGGTGGCAAAAGAGGAGGAAAAGGAGGTGTAGGAGGCGAAGGTAGGGAGAGAAAAGAATGAGGGAAGGAATAGGTTTTTCACGAATCTCAGTCGTTGACACAAAATGAAATGCTTTAATCTTAGTTGTTGATTGGGTGTCTGTAGGAAGACTCCCTGTAGGTACCAATAGGAGCTCTTTAGTGTAAAGATTTATATATAATATGTTATTTATTGCCACATTCCATGTTCATAAAATTAAATATTGCTTAAAGTATTGAAAATTTGATGTTCCATAAAAGTTACCTATATTTTCTTTATCCTTATATTATTTAGATTTAATTTTTTCACTCTTTTTTTACATCACTATTTTAAAGATTTATAATATAGCACAATATTCTTTCATCTTCTTTGATAATGATTTATATATAATATGTTATTTATTACCATATCTCATGTTTATAAAGTTAAATATTTCTTTAAGTGTTAAACATTTGACATTCCATAAAAAGTTATCCATAGTTTTCTTTATCCCTATACTATCTAGATTCATTTTTTTCACTCTATTTTTACATCACTATTATTATTATTTAGTTTTTTATTTTTAATTGTGTAAAATTGGTTTTTAGTCTATTATTTATACTCCTTAAAAAAAAATTGAAAGCATACTAGAAGCATAGAATGTGACGTACCAAATTAACATCTAATGAAGCATATTATCCTTTCATCTTCTTTTAGAAAGTTTTATATATAATATGTTATTTATTACCACATCTCATGTTCATAAAATTAAATACTTCTTCAATTTAAAGTTTAATTTATCTCCATTTAATTTTGTGCTTTTCTAAATAAATTATTTTATAGTTACTTTCTAGTGGGCAATTAAAAACCAATCAATCTAACATTAGAATTATTATAATGCTATAGAAATATGTTGATCTATTTTAAACTATAATTTGCTTTAGAATTTGTCCTTCTTAGGAACATAAAAATCCTTGATATATTACTACTTTTTAATTCACTCCTAATAAATCATTTGAATTCTTTATGTAAACCCTAATTCATATTACATTAGATTCTTTAATATTTCTTAGAATAAATATATTTAAAAATTTATTAAAATATATGGGCTAATAATGTTAATATTAAATAATATTTTAGGACCCTTAACTTTTAGTCATTCAGTTTTATAATCTTTTCAAAAGTTTATTTCAAATAAATGAACAATTAATGTCAAGTACAAACAGAGGTTTATATTTTGATATTACATTTGAAAATGTATTTATAAAAAAATATAAATGGAAAAAATAGAAAACAACATTTCATAATTTATATTTTTAAATTTTATTATCATACACATATAGTCGATAAATGCATTACACATGTATGGTTCACTACTATGATATAATTCTACACACTCCCATGTGCTTGCATTAGAAAAAGGTCTTATGCAAGTACATTTAACAAAGAAAAAGTCTTACGCAATTAGTGTTAAAATTTGGAATGAACAAATACTGAATGGTTGGAACGTGGACTCCATAGTCCTTAGAATTGAAACAAATATATAATCATAGAATAGAATTTGAGTGGAAAGAAAAAGCTTAATATTGTTATTTTTAAGAAAAACACAAACTTAGCTCTAGACGTAGATCAAATAAAAAAGACCTCAAAACTAAATGAAGTCAAGATGATACATCTATGCATGGAGAAGGAAAAACAAAGTGAAAAATATCTTACATATACACAACATAGGTGGCAAACATCAAATGAAGATTATGACCAATGTCCAAAGAAATGAACCATCTCTAGCAGAAATTCAAATCATGACCTTCAATTGTCTACCATGATTTTGAAAGAAAAGTAACACAACGTCCCCAAATGCCACATACACAAAAATAGAACTAAGATCACCAATTTTCTCGATACAAACATTATGGTGGCTACCCATGCAAAAAAAAAAAAAAAAACCCAACATGTATTGCCAAGTGTATGATATGCAAACGATCATTAATTAAGGGAGACCAGGCCAAATCAGATGTGATTGTGTGACAATTGTGGGCCCCACAAACGGTGTCCACGTCATGTAATTAAATCCCAACGAGGAGAAGAAGAGGGGAAAAAAAAAAAAACACACACACACACAATATTTTATCTACGATTCCTTTCTCTCCTCGTTATACGGGCCCTGCCCGGCCCCTCCCTCTTGCCCTCGCTTCCCTCCCAGTCCTCTGCTCCCACTGACACCGACATATATGGAGAGCTGGAACACCAACCGTTGGATTGGAAAGGATGGATGGTGGAGATGGGGACTTTACCCAGTGGCCAAAATAGGCGAGACGTGTTTCTCGGACGACCCCTGGTGGAAGTGACAGTAAACACCATATTGGACTCCACTGTTGATGTATTTTAAGTCAGATGTCAACATTTGTCATTTTTTGTCGTTGTTTCAAACTTTAACTTATTTTTATTTAAGATTGTCATACTTTAAGTTATTTTGTTATTGATATTACTTGGATATCTTCAATAATTATGAATAGATTTTATATTGCTTCTTTTCGAATATGTGGTTGATCATGTGCAATTCTTACAAAATTTTCATTATAGTTCATTACTTGTTTACCCTATTATCCTATCCATTACTCGTTTCTTAGGAAGGGTAAGGGTATGAGTACTTGACAAAGAAGGGTAATTACCCTACCTGTTACCCATTTTATTGGGAAAGATAAGGATAAGAATAACGATAAGGGTAAAGGTTTTTTTGTTTCCATACCATACCCTTTTAAAGCCCTACTAGAGCCATCCCAAGTTGCTTAAGACAAAGGCCAAGCCTTATATAGGACAAAAGGTTAATCGATTGCAAAGTGTACTACCACAGCATCACTTGGCATCATAAAATCCAATTTGTCCTAATCCTAAACCAAAACTGAGGCCCAAGCCTAAGACTTGCATATGATAACATGGAGTATTATTACAGGGGACAATTCACAAATTGCGGAAAAATGTGAAAATAATTTGAATATATTGAAAGACATTGGTTGAAATTATGGTACCTAGGCTCCTCCTTAGATCTTAATTCAAGGAAGGACCTTATGCACTTAATGCTGGTGGTTTGGTGGTGGATGTCTCACTTTCACAAAAAATGGAATTTAGGTTAGGAACATTAAACCACATGTCTTTCTAAATGATCCTTCAAATGTCTTAGTTCTTTGAAATAGTTTTTTTTTTTTTTGTGGAATTATATTTTCCACCTTTCACAATTTAATTCACATTGTTCAGGTACTCCTTTATGCCCATTGATATAATTTTTACTTTTAAACATAGTAAAGCATTTACATAAAAAAATTGTATCTAAGAAGATGTAATATCACAATAAACCCATATTAAATTGGCCAAATTAGAATCTTCATACAGTACACTATTTTGTTAAAAAATGCTCAATTTACGCTACTTTTATAAGTGAAAAAGCTGTAATTGCCTTTAAGTAAAGAAGGTAATGAAACAAAAATGGAAAAGTTATTTGAATAGGTATGTTTGACATTATGGAAGCTGACAGTCACTCCCCCATCGTATCTCATGGTTAATCCAAACTTATCTGACCAATACAATCCTGGTAGCATAGGCGTAGAGACAATATCATTTTTATATGATCCACTACACATCTTTCTGTCTCACTGATGCAATACTGTTGCTAATGCATCCCAGAATTGTACACTTTGGTGTACGTATCCTACATTTTCTTAAAAAAGAAGAAGAAGAAAAAAATGTCTATTAATCATGCTCTATTATTATTATTGTTATCATTATTATTACTATTTGTTTAATGAAACACTCTAATTTTGTCCACATATAATAATGGCATATTACAGTGAAATGATGGCAACACTGATTGCAAATCAATCACCACGGACGTAAGCACAGTACTGTGTAGGAACAGTAGGTAGCAGTGGCAGTGGTGGAGTGTCTCACACGGAAGAAATCCAAGAGTCTGTGACAAGAAAAAATGGTGGAAGAATGAAACAGACCCGTTCTTGTTTTCGGCGTTCCATTCCACCTGAGACGACGTAAACATGATTCCTGTACGTGACGGTGATCGGAAATCGGGAAACCTCCAAGCGACCGTGGTAGCTTGACATCAAAGAAAAAGGAGGGTGCAGAGAAAAGAAATTTAAAAGAGCGAGAACGATAATAATAGGGTAATGATGAGAAGGGGAAGTCAATAGAAGGGGAGAAAGTCTTCCTCCTTTTGCTTCTCTTTTTGCTATATTTTTTACCCTTGAGAAATGAACGGTGTGTACATGGTGGAAAGGCGTTTTGGGTTGTGGGTTTTTCTTGTCTTGTGGTGGTGAGGAAGAAAAGTTTGGCAGGTAACAGCTGTGGGGTTGACTGGGAATAACAGGTGAGTCATGAGTCATGAGGCTAATGAGGCCATGGCCTTCACCAGACACACACACACACACACTCTATCTCTCTCTCTCTCTCTCTCTCTGCATGGGAAATGTAAGAGGAAGACAGAAGAAGAAGAAGGGCTCAGGTGAGAAAGGGAGAGGTGGGGGTCTAGGGTGTGGTGAATTTATGAGTGTAAGCACTATTGTGATTTATGGATTAGTTTTCTTTTAGCAGTAGGGCAATTTGTGCCATTTGGGAATGTTTAATTTATAGCTCAATTAGTGGCCCACCTTCCTCTCCACTCTTATCATTCCACCCCACCCCACCCCCATCTCCCTTCATATAAACCTCACTACACCCCCCTCTCTTCCCCTTATCTTCTGTACCTCTATACGCTAAGCCCTCTCTCTATTTCTCTTTGTTCTCTCCCTCCCTTTGTTCTTTCTCTGGCTCTAGATTGTGCAGAGTTGGGGGGATTGTTGTCTGGCTCGAGGCCATTCTTGATCATTTCCTACCACGGGAAGTGGGGGAAGATGGAGAGGAGGAAGAAGGCGTCGGACCAGGCTTCATTCCCCTCAAATATCTCCTCAATATTCTCTACTTATTTTCCTGCAAAAAATAGGGTTTGGATTGTGGTGCTTTAAGGCTGTTGTGGTTGAGGGGACTGTTGTCTGGCTCGAGGTCACATAGACATGCAATACCACTACATGAGATTCCAGCTAAATACTATATTGTGTGGTTGATTTGGGTTTCTTTTGATTCATTGTCTATGTGATGTCGGACCAGGCTTCATTCCCCTAAACCAGCATTTGCCCTCTCTTCTGCAATTGAAGGAGATCTCTGTGGTAACGTTACTCTAAACCCTAGCTACCTCGATCTCCTTCTTCTTGATGCTGCTTAGTTTTTAATTGTGCTGCTTTGTTTCCCCTATCAGTGCTTGGTTACTTTTCCATGCCCAGAACTAGCAGTTTTTAACCTCTGTGCTTTCTAACACAAACCTTTTTGACATCTGACTCATGGGTTACGAACACATGCATTTCCGCACAGCTTTTCTCCCACCTTTCTGCAATCCAACATGTGGAGGTGACATTTTCCTATGCTTTCACTCGGAGATTTTACTTTTCCAAAACATGGGTTGGTAGAACTTGCATTCTCATTCCCTGTTTGTCCTGTGGAGGTGTGAGATTTTCTTCTTTAGTGTTTAAGAAATTCATGGAAGCAAGTTCTTTCATCCTTTACTATTTTTTCTTCTCTATGATGTGATATGATTTCCTTATAAGCACAACAATCACTGGGAGATGGCAAATGATATGCCTCATCTTTCCAATCTGAAAGAACACTGGTCTGTGGTTGACTCAAACCACCGACTTCCCAAAACAGGCAATACGAGAGGTTACCCTCTTTTTCTTTTGATGCAAGATAGTAGCTGCCCTTTTAAATATGTTACTTAACACAAGCTAATGTATATACCTTTCAAAAGAAACACAAGCGGATATACATCACCTAGCTAGTACTGTTTGCTTACCAATGGTATTGCTTCCAATAATCTGCATGACTTTTAGTACTGTTCGTCCGTTTACCTTCTGCTGAAAACCGTGCACATTTTTTTCATTTAAAAGATTAATAACTGCACTTGACTGTTTTTTTTTTCCCATTAGTTATTTCCTTTGTCCAGAGTGCTGCATATGTTAGAGTGCGAGAGGGAGAGAAGGGGAAGGTAACCGATGGGCATTGAATGTCTTGCCCTTGTGTGTGGGGCTTGGTTCATAAAAGCTCTGCAAGAAGGCCACATGTGAGTACAGTGAATGGAGATGCCAAAGATAGATTTAAACGACAAGTCCGAAATAAAATTTTCTATTTCATATATGACAATACTAAGTCCCCCAATTATGGAGGCTATCATTTGTATCATCATCATCAGTTGTCACGATAACATAGAAGCCTTCTTCACACTTAATTGTTTTTTTTTTTTTGGTAACGTTTATGAAATTAAACTTCTTGGTTATGTGTCCACCACCAAGAATTCAAAAAATAAAGATCCAAATATTACAATAGCGTAGGGTTTCGGAAGACCCAATCACAATAAAAACTTGGCTACTTTCAAAGAGTAGGCTACAAATACCCAGAATCAAAAAATATTACAATACCAGATCAAACAGACCACAGGATCTGATTAAGAAGATATTAATCAAACTTAGTGGTCTACATTTGAGTTGTGAACAGAGAGGAAAGGCCTAGTAAGAGCATTAGCAGAAACAATCAGAGGTACCAGATTATTGCTTGTCTATACTTCAATTTGTTGGTGTTCCATGCTCCAAGAGTTTTGCATGTCCTTTACGCCGACGAACCCCAATCGGTTGGGAAATAACCCTAGTTGAAGTCATCGGAACAAAAATAACATCCGTCGGAGACAAACACCAGTCCAATGACTCATAAACATAATCAGGAGCCAAAGAAAATTTTCCAGCAAAAGAACTTTAATACCATCCTCTATATCACAATTAGAGTGTTCGGATTCAGACAAACAACTTGTCCTAACCCTAGAACATCGCTGATCAGAGTAAAGTCTCATTGTAAAACTCAACATATTCCAACAAATGCTATTATAAAGACTATTACTCAAAGATGCATAACGAGAGATTATCGAATCTGGAAGAAAGAAAAGCATAGAATCTAGGAGAGAGAGAGCAGTATACAAATCCAGGGGGATCTGGAAAATAATGTCCCTCTGCTCTCCAAGAAAATCGTTGCTCTCCAAAACAGGTCAGAGAGGTGAAGAGATGCCCCTATAAAAGGGGACACACCAACGATCTGCCTTGATGCAGATCAGAACTCGTCCTAGGACAAGTCTCCAGATCGATATGCAGAGGGAAGGAGTAAGAAAGTATTTTAGTTGTAATACATACCTTCCAGTCATTTACCTCAACGAGAGAAGATCGACGTCAGCGAGAGACCGATTCCGTCGACGAGAGGCCGATCCCGTCTAGATATCGACGAGAAGCCAAACCCGTCGGTGAGAGGCCGAACCCCCTTGCTCTTCCCATGGGCCTTACCGAGTCACCGATCCCGTCGACGAGAGGTCGATAATAGCATTAGTTGCCTCTAGTTTTTGTTAGGCTCTAAGATCTTCAACTGGCGAGTGTAGAGTGGAGACAGCATGACGGACCAGGAAGAGTGGAAGACCCTCTCCGAGGAAGGGGAAGCGACAGGTAGAGCGAGCGAGTGTTGATAAAGCAGTGTGAGAACACAAATGAACCACCAGTTTGGTATTCCTGTTATCTAACATAGGAGATGAAATGGACATTGGGTCCTAATTCTCTACTCCTGGTGCTAATCTTTTGCTCTATTTAGTAAGGTTTTCTATCTTTTACTTGGTCATGATTATAGTAGCTTCATGGAATATCAGGGGTCATGGTAGCCGCGAGATGGATTGTTGGGTAATGACATTATCGCTTTGCCAGTGTAATGGGGAAGTTTGTGCAGAGTCATGCAGTAAAAAGGGTCTTCAGAGACAGAAACTTGAAACTAGACATGACGCCTGAAGGGAGTGGCAGCTCTAGGACGCACACATACATACGTGTACCCTTTGAAACTACCCTTCATGGCTTCTTCCCATTTTTTGAACCATTATTTCTAAAGAAGTTAAAATTTACATATATCAATACGTATTCCAAAAATAACACATCTGAAGTAAATGTTGACTAGTTCTATTTAAAAAACAAGAAAGTTTTGGGTTTTGGAAGCATATATAGCAGAGTCATATGACAACAACAACAACAGCAGCAGTAAGCATGTGATTATTTAATTACGGCAACCAAGATATGGACTTTTGAAATATACGAACCCTAATGAAAGCAAGTGTTATTTATTTATTTTGAGTTTTTGTGCTGTGAATGGAATCAAACCAGTGTGTGGTTGTTGCATTGAATGAGATGACGAGGATCTGATGCACTCATGGGGAAACGGTGAATTCTTCATCTCCGAGAAGGGTCATGAGTTGGGCCTTCTCTGCCTTTTCCAGGACAAAAACTTGTACGTACCCATTAATGCCCTCGTTCCATGTGTATCATCTACGTATACACATCACTCTGGCCACTTCTTTCTCAATCATCCGTTCATATTTCTGCAGATCTACACATGCATGTGGTATGTAGTACCATCTGCACGAATACCTACACCTTTCTTCCAGAGATGGAGAGAGAGAAGAGCAAGAGGAGAGATGCATGTGTACAAACAAATGAGAGGAGTCAGTCACGAGGAGAGACTAGAGAGAGTGAAGAGCAAAGGGAGACGGGGGGAAATTACTGTAGCCGGGATGCACGGGGACATGTTTCTGGGGTTCCGCTGTATTCTTTCTTTTATTTTTTCTCCTCTAGCTTCTACTAATGCTGCTAAAACCCTAATCATATATATTGCTGTCCATGTGTTCCTGTGGTGGCTACCTAGCATGCATTGATGCATATGCCATGCATGCATCACTACGAAACACAACAAACATCAATAAACAAAAAACAGGTACAGGTCATGCCACAAGAGCTGTATAATTTAATTTGTCAATTCTTGTTCTCCATGTTTTCCTCTCTCGCCACTGTGGCCTTTTTGTTTCTCTCTTTCTCCATCACTGGTAGATAACGAGAGAGAGAGAGAGAGCACTGTTAACTGACGTGGGGTGGAGAGCGATGGGGATGAGAAATAGTACTGGAGCTGTACGTTGATGTGGAGAGTGGAGAAGATTCCAGCTGTGACTCGTGGGTCTTCACCTGTTAATGAGCCTGTTTGTGCACAATATTCAGTAGAAAATTGACATTTTAGAGTCATCAAGAATCAATAATAATTGTCTCTTGGTCTAGTGGTGAAACTTCTTTGTGGTTGAATGAGAGATCGGAAGTTAAACTTCCACGAACATTATATATATTACATCACTTGGTAGTGGTCTCATAACTAAGTATTTGATTGTAATATATATCAATAACCATTTTCAAAAAAATAAAAAAAAAATCAATAGAAATGCAAAAATAAGGAAAATTGATTTCTTATCGACTAAGTTTCCTCCTATTGTTTACGTTATTTAGAACACTTACAACATCAAAAATAATTTTTGAATTTGATAATAATATATTCCTTTTTTTTTTTCACTTTTATTTCCTCCTCCGTGCAAGACAATAAGGACCTAACGTTTTCATTTAATTTCACCTCAAGAAAAGTATTTCTTGTAATATCATTCATTATATAAGACAACTACAATAAATAAAAAACATATTTAAAGGTTGATGTTTTTATTGCAAAAAAACGATAAACACAAATAAAAAGTTAATACAATGTGCATAATACAAAAGGTTAATACAATGTGAACTAATACAAAAGTTTAATACAATGTGTACCATTACAAAAGGTTAATACAATGTGTCGAAATGATCATCAAAATATAAACTTCAATTACTACTTCATGTCATGCCTAAATCAATCTTTAGTTAGTTGAGCTTCATCTCTAGAGGTAGAGAAAGGAATTAATTTCTCAAAATATCTACCGATTTGTGTTTCCTTCATCAATTAAGCTCTTGATCAAAGTAGCAGAAGCTTTTTTGTTAGTGATACCACCTTTCTTCTTTATCTTGCATAGAGGGGAATATCCATTCAGAGTCTTTCCCAGCATTGTAAAGAGCTTCCAAAACAAGATCATAATTGGAAAAAATGATGTCACAATCTATTTCTGATACAAAGTCTGCCAGCTTAAGGGCTACAATTGTCTTGTCCTTGTCACAGAGAGCAACCACTCGTTTAAATTTTGAATGTAATAACTTGTCCTCGTCCTTGTCATTCCAACAAGCCCCAACTGCTTGCCACATTGAACACAGCATGAGTTCAACCACTCAATTAAATTTGGAATGTGAGTTTGTAGTAATGACACAAAATTTGGCATTTTTAAATTTAGAATGTGATTGGTAGTTACGTGGATTTGTAATGGTACAAAATCTTGGAGTTTTAAAATTTGAAAGGTGAATTGGTAGTTACGTGGATATTGATGGATATTAATTGATTTTTTTTCATATTGGTTCTGGTTTAAAAATATTGATTATTTTGAGATTAAATAATTATGTGTATTGAGAAAATTTTGGGATTGAACAAATTTCGATTATTTGTTCTAATTTTCCCTTATTTTTTGTGGTTTGAAAGTAACTAACACATAGGCAGTGTATATTTTGTATTTCCTATTAAATTCACGTTAATTTTATTTTTGGATTTCAATTGTACTTGTTGAAGTTTGACTCTAAAATCCTATAACAATTTCTAGTATTTATGGTTAACTGTTTATGGAATCGTATTAAGGTTTCATAATTTCATAACTATATAACGGAAATCGGATATTTATTCATACAGTCATTTTACGGTTTCATAAGGTACACATTTTTATTGGTACGATTACTATTTCGTTTTTCGTATCACTATTTCGTTATTATTCTATAATAGAATTTCGATGGGTTTAATTAGTTTCGTAATGTTGTTACGAATATCGCTATAATGTTGACTCTAATGATTTGTTATTTTGTGTAGAATCGTATCACAAAATGAAATTGAAATATTGACACTAAATTAAATAGTTATGAATACGGAACAACATTCCCAACACCACACTACCACCACAACAAACTCCACCACCACCACAATAGCACCACTACTGCCTTCACCTACTAGAACCATCTCTTCACTAACCTCTGCTCCTCCTCCCTTAGATCAGAGTTCAAGGTGAAACACAAGAAAAAATTTAATTATGTAAAACGATTTTAGAACAATTTTGGTTTATGTAATTGTATTGTAAAACAATTGTAGTTTATGTTTAGTAAAATGATTACATTTTTGAAATTTGTAGATTGTCTGCCAAAAAAAAGTTCCTGATTTTAGAACAAAGAACTCACAAAACAAAACACAAAAAGAGAGGATTTTGAGAAGATGGTTTTGCCTCCAATCCTAAAAAAAAACAATCTTTTTCAGAAAACAAACACTAATGAGTTTCTGATTTTCTTTTCCAACTAAAGAAATGACGTCAATCGGTAAAATATGTAAAACAAATATAGAAACTCTTTCTTAATAAGCATCATGGACGAAAAGGTTTCTATAGTATCTCATGCTAAAGGGAAAAACTCTAGGACCAAGTGGTGTTCAAACAAAAAGAGGCAACTCTAGAATCTACTACAATCAAAAAATAAATTGATGTCACTTAGCATCAATCTCCCTCTTCACCCTCATTCTCTGCAATGTTGAAGTATCTAAGCTCATAGACATTGCGATCTTTGTTGGAAGTGATCACTTGTAGCCAATCATGCACATTATGCTTCTTCAAGTATTTCTTGGTTAAGTACTTTAGGTACCATTTGGAGAAGGCTCCTTCGGAAGTGATTGTGATCTTATTCTTCCCCCTTGAGACGGTGACAACATCATTGAAAGCTCCCAGCTTGCCACCATACGCTCTTAGAAGAACTTCTTGAGGGAGGCGATGTCCATGATCTTCTCCTTCACTAGCTTCACACAGTCGATGGTGAGAAGACAATTTGGGAAAGAAGAGACCAACAGGGAGGAGCCGGTGGTGGCACGTGGGGCAAGGGGGATCGAAGATACTGTCGACAAAGGGCAACGTTAGGAGGAAGACTACGTTAAATTTTTTGAATTTAAAAAAAACCTAGAAGCCAATTTTTTTGTAGGGGTAAAAGTAATTTTAGATTTTGATCATTATAACCATAATGGACGGTTAGGATGTTTTAGTCTTAGGACAGGATTGAGGAAAGATGTAATAGATCATTACTATATATGTGTGTGTGTGTCACTACCATATGTGCCAATGAATCCAATGAGTTAGCAAAAATTAAGTAGTTTTAGGTTTTGACCATGTTAGTTGAAGGCACCTTAGTTTTTTAAAAATAAATATATGGAGGAAAAAATAATTGTATATGTATTTGTTAGATATCTATAACTACATGGTGAAATTTTCATTTAAATCAAACAACCATTAATCCTTGATCTAAAGATCTGAAGGTATTAACATTCAACATGTTTTGCTAAATTTTAAATTAAAAATTAACAATGAATATAACTTAGATTAGGATAAAACTTTAACACATAGTAGATTATCTTATAGATTAATTAACTATATAATTAAATAATATTTTTTTAAACAAAAATAAAAAAGAATGCTTACAAGAAAAAGTCCTTATAGGCACCTACAGAAACTTTTTTCTGTTAAGTAATTAGTTTTTCTTTTACGTAGTGAAAATCACTTGTTAGAGTCTTTTGCTTTATACAAACTACAAAGTAAACCAAACTAGGTAGAAGAATATCACTTACGACTTTTTTGGCTCTCCCTATGCTCTTTCCATCTCATGTGAGGCTTGTCATTAGAATTATATCAAGTTTGAGGATGCAGACGTGCTTATGGCCCAAGAGCAGGCGGTCATCAATCATTCTTTTCTTATATGAAGTCTCTTACACGTAGCCCAAATATACGTGTAGATGTGGATAAACTAAATTTTTTTATAAGAATCCATTTCTATCGTTCCTTTAATTTCATTTGATTCTTGCTTGAGCCCGATGATGAAAAATTGTTCTTCAAAACATACACAAGAGCTATACTTATTTTATTATATAATATATAACTATTAATATGCCTATTTTAACCTGCCAAACCTATTCTTTTTTAAGTAGAAAACAACGTATAATTGTTGCACCGGTACTGTAGCGGTAAATGCCTCTTTACGGGCAACTCCTTCCAGAGCGATCCAAGCATTTTGGGACTCCATGCACGCTTGCACCAAAAGGTGGTCTTCCGAAGAAAAACTAGTGGCTCATATCTTGGTGGTAGGGTTGTGGGCTGAGCTTCAAATGTGAAAAAATTACTATCATGCATCAAATAAATTATGGCGAACCACACATTGCAAAGAATCTAATAGTGGGAGCATCTACCCTCTTGTTAATTCATTTTATACTTAACAGGAGTCATCAAGGAAAGCCCATTATTTCAATTCAAGCCTACTCCAGCTTCCACCTTATCATGAAACTCGTTGCCGATAAGCACGTTCTTATAGCCGTATGATTCTCTAGGGCGATTTATTTCCTTTGGTTACACTGAACCACATCAATGCTTATTACATTAAGCACAGCAGATTACATAATACAAATAAATGATATGATAGATACTGGGCATTAGATACGACGCTGCTAATGTCAGTGGATGTGTTCATGTATACTCGAGTATGACACCTGTATGATTGAAGCCACATGAAACTTGCAATGCTTTAGAGTCGGTACCCAAGTCGACCATCATGGGTTCAAAGCAGTCTAGATCGGTGCCATGTCCCTGCAAAAAATAACACAGGATTGTTGCAACAATGTGGAATAACCGAAAATTAGAATTGCTCACAATCTTCTCAAATACGTGGGTGAATTTGTATAAATTATTGATAAAACATACAAATTTCCTTGACTACTAACCAAATAAAATTGAAATAAAGGAAAAAATTAGTGTGAATTCATGAGATTTGATACACACGTCGTATTATAGATAAATATTTGCTCAAACTCAAGAAATTTGGTACCCAGTTAAATTGTAATCTTAAGTGAATGAAATGAAAATAAACATTACCTTGCATATACTTTAAGCATGTGTAGCCACTATTTCATTTTTCTATTAGTTTGATCAGTTATGTAGATGATATTTTGAGGGAGTTTCTCTGGTCAATCTAGGTCTTAGGAAAACCAGTATAAATCCTGATCTCAATCATTAGATCAAGACCAAGATCATCCCAGATCAGTGTCGATGTCATGCTGACATAAGAAAGGCATGCTAATTTTGATCTAACACAAGAAAGACGTGAATTATTTACTTGTTCGATGAAAAGGCATGCTAATTTTGTGCTAATGCAAGAAAGACGTGAGTTATATACTTGTTCGATGAATCAAATATTGCAAGGATCAATTACATTTATGCAATCCATGCAGTCCACACACACCATCTAGTTTATACAGTCAATACAATTATAAAACCTTGCACAATTATACTAGTCATATGCTAAAGAATCATGTAAATCCAAACCCATATATTTGTTAGTGTATATACAATATAGTTTTAAATGTTGATTTCATGTTAGACCAATAAAAATAGAAAACGTATCAAATAATGGTGGAAATATCGGTGCCAACATGACAAATTCATGGAAGTTAGCAAAAACGGACAAAAATTTTCAAATTTTGATTTAAAACTCTAAGATAAGCTAAAGTAAGCAATAATCTATATCTAAGGTTACTTAAATTTATTTTTCAAACATGTATCACATTAAAATACGTTATATATCTTAATACAAATATCTTAAAATATAAATAATACATAAAAAACCCTAATAATTGTACAAATCATACATAAAAATGTTTAGTATATGTTTAAAATGAAGAGTTCGCACAATATTTAATACTGTTAACATAATTGGATCCTTATATGGATCTTATTATCCGTTTATTAGGTTATTTCTAGATTAAGTATGAGTTCTCCTATATATAGGAGATTATATTCCTTGGTTGAGACATTCATAGTTCTCTTTTACTCAACATGGTATCAAAAACTTAGGTTCAAAAATACAAAACCTAACTTTAACCCACCTCTTCCTCTTTTTTATCTCCTGTTGTTGCCACCATCGACAAGCCTCTTTTTTGTCGCCAAGCCTCTTCATAGCAGTCGCTAGTGCTGACTCCTGCAGTAGCAACCTCTCTCGTAGTTCACCAACCCTCCTCCATCCTTCGATAGCCTCTCGTAATTTGTTGGCATTCCTCCCTCTGACAGCCCACCACCCACCAGTCAGCCCTTCCTTTCCCTTCTGGTGGCTCTTGCAACCTTTATCGTTGGTTGGGAATGCAACCCTAGGCTGTTGTAAGTTTTCTGTGTTGTGTGGACATTTATGTGGTGTGCATATATAACATCCGAAAATTCATTTATCTTGTTAATTTAATGAATTTTATAAATAATGGGTGTTACTGACGCGAGGCCTCATTCTGATAGCTCAACAGTAGGTGTTTTAGTATTGTTTCTTGGTTTGACTACTGAATTTGATTGGACCCGTGTACTCCTACTACATATTCCTTACTTGTGTCGCTCTCGTAGGTTGATGTCGTGTATTTATTGCACGTGGTTCATTTAGTTAATTCAATATTCTCTTGGATGGTTAGTGTTTGGCTATGGTGTTCATTAGGGCATTGTGCTCGTGCATGGCATTGTTGGATTGGTGCAGAAGAGTAGTTGTTGCCTCGTGGTTTGCCTGGTAAGTGAGGAAATGGCGGTTGGGCAGTGGATGCTTGCAAGTGCGCACAAGCATGCTTGACGTGAGGATTAGGCACATGGCCACCTACCATCGACCCTTGCATATATAAGGACGTTGTGCCCTCAACACACCACCAACTTCCTTCCTTTCCCTCGACGACCGAGCTTCCAAAGCCTTCGGCTTCTTCCTCCTCCTTCCCTGAGTTCCCTTCTCCTCCACCTTCCATCTGTATGAGAGAGAGAGAGAGCGAGAGGAGCACTTGAGCATCTCCCTTGACTAGTGAGGAGCACCGTTCGACGTCTTGGAGGTTTCAACACTGACGAACCTCTCCAGATTGAATCATGGCTCGTGAGGATGAGTTTAACTTCATTGAGCTTTGGGTTTGTTTTCCTCCCTGACTGGTGTTGATTTCTGGTGAGTTCCTTGGCTGTAAAGGTGGGTTGTAGCATGCACTAAGTCGTGGGGTGCTTTGGCCATCATCCAGAGAGTGATGCGAGCTCGAAAAAAGGTCGTTTGGAGCTTTGGACATGTGTTGTCCACATTTGTATGTGCCTGTAAAAATCATCGTGTACATGTTTTAGGTGGTTTGTGCTCCAATTCATGCCGAATACCATTGATTTTTAGTGAAAATTAGAACATTGTGAGATTGAAGTCATGGCAACCCGTGAGTTGCTTGTAAAGAATCTTAGTAGAATATCAAAGAAATTAAATTGCAAAAACTACTTATTGTGATTACAGAGTTTTGATACATTTATTTATGTCCATCGGAAGCTTAAGCACCTCAGTCACCTCTTGATGCTAAGGATGCAATGTACGAAGATTGGTACGCCAATAATGCCACCATTGTCTCTCAATTAGTCAGTAGTATGGAACCCAATGTTGCTAGTGATGTTACAATGCTTTACCCCAAGAAGAAATTTGAAACACATTGAAGACTACACATGGACATGAGAAGAACATTTCCAAGGTGTTTGTCAACATTCTTAACAGACTGGACACAAATTAGATAGATGTTAGAACAAGTTTGGCAAATCATAGTACACTAATGCTACAATAGAGACAACTCCCATTACACCTACTACCGAGTAGACTATTACTCTCACAGATCGACTACAAGTGGTTTCTACAGCTTAAGGTCATTGACACTACTACCATTACATCACATACTACCATCTCAGATATGAGTATCTTACTTGTTTCTAAAGACAGTTCCTAGATTATAGACTTGAGGGTCTCTTCTCATATATATGATACACATGACCTTTTTATCCATCTCTCACAGTTATCCGATATTAGTTTTATTTCTAATGTTGATACTCGTTTTTGTTTCTAATGCCTCTTCCCAGATTAGACTTTAAAAAATACTTATGTACTTTCCTATCAACCTTTTATCTATTAATGTTATTACCAAATAATTACTTTGCTATGTGACATTCTTTCCCATTCACTACACATTTCACGATTTGCAGTGGACCATGAGCAGAGACATGACATGTACTTGTTGGTTCATCACGAGATACCTCGAGGACTTACATCTCTGGCATCTATGTTTGTATCTTCCAATTTATGACACTACCAACTTGATCACCTGTTTCATAGGAAGCTGCAACAGGCATTGCCTTAAATTTTGGTGTCATCTTTTGATTATGAGTCGTGTCTGTTGAATGAGCACCATCATGCTACCTTTAGGCATCTTCATCTTGTATCCATTTAGAATTAGTTTCAATTAGTGATTGTGGAATAAGAAAGGCCATGTCCCTTGCAGGTATATCGTTGTCATTAGCAGCCACAACAACTTCCTACAGCAAAACCGTCCTCGACCTCGAATGTAGATTAATCCAATTCTAGCTTTGACATTCCTATTGCATTATGAAAAGGCAAACGTTTTTGCACCACTCAGCCTATTTCAATTTTTGTTTCATATAATCATCTTAATCCCTCATTTCTTAGCTTTGCCCTGTCCATTTTCTCGAAGTTTGTTTCCAAGAATAATCAAGAGGCCCTTCTTATACCGCATTGGAAGACATCTATGGATAAAGAAATATCAACATAGATTTCACGTGGTAAAAGGAAATTGATGACCCATTCTGTAAAACAAGCAGACACTTGTAGATGAGTGTACACTACGAAGCATAAACCAAATGGCCTTGCCTTCTTGCTCATGGTTTTACTCAGATGTATAGAGTTGACTACGTAGAGATCTTCTCCCCAGTTGTTAGATTGAATTCCATCAGAGTTCTGTTGTCCATTGCTATGAGTCAGTTGTAAGAGATTTATCAGTTAAATGTCAAAAATACCTTTCTTTATGATAACTTGCTAGACTAAGTGCATATAGAGCAACCTCCAAGGTATGTTGCTTAGAGGAAGGATAGAGTGTGCCATTTGAAGAAAGTCATCTATGGCCTTAAGCAACATCCACGGACGTGGTTTGAGAAATTCAATAAAAAAGTTATGCAAGATGATTCAGAAATGAGTTGTTGATCATTCAATTTTCTATAGAAAGACTGTCTGTAGTAGTGTGTTCTAATCATTCAGAATAATGATATATTGCTGATGGGTAGTGACTCTACAGGCATTAGTGAAACCATAGAGTACATTATGACACATTTTGTTATTAAGGATATGGACAAGTCACAATGTTTTCTAGACATTAAGTTTACATATACTAGAAGGAGAATGATATTGTCTCAGGAAAAAGTATACACTGGATTTTTTCCAAGAGACAGGACTCTTGGGTTGTAAGTCTAAAAGTACTCTTGGACTTTTGGGATAGTTCTTCAGATGTACTTGAGAATTCTAGACAATACAAACATTTGATTGGGAAACTAATATACTTGACTGTTACTCGTCCTAATATAGCATTTACAGTCAATTTTCTCAGTCAATTTATGTATGAATCTAGGATGGTCCACTGGTATAGAGCTTTACATGTGCTAGTTTACATCAAAGGTGTCTCAAGTAAATGTCTTATCTACAAGAAGAGCAATCACTTAAAGATCGAGACCTATTCAGTCTCAAGATATGTAGAAGATAGAGGAAACAAGAAGTTCACTTTGGACTTCTGTATGCATGTTGGGGATAATTTAATTACTTAGTGGAACAAAAAGCAGAATGTCATATCCAAATCCAATACCAAGGCAAAGTACAAATCTATAGCCCAAGCTATATGTGAAATGATGTAGATCAGGTCTCTTCTGATGGAGCTTAATTTTTGTATGAAGATTCCTATGACTATGTATTGTGATAACTAAACTGCCATCTTCATAGTCAATAATCTCATCATCTACAAACGTACAAAGTACATCAAGGTAGATTACTATTATGTACAAGATTTGGTGATGAAAGATGTTACTTCTAGCAGTTAGCAGGCATTTTTACTAAAGGTTTCGGTGTCAAGAGTTTTTAAGACCCTATATACCAAGTTGGACAGGTAATATATATGCTTCAGTTTGAAGAGGTGTGATAAAGTTATGTTTATATTATTATTATTAGAATCTTATTAAATAGATTATTGGATATCCGTTTATATTATTATTATATTATTATGTTTATATTAGGTTATTGGATATCCGTTTATGTTAGGTATCTAATAAACTTTATATATATGTACTTCTTGGTCATTAATCAATAACATATATCATTATTCCCTCTAATCTTCACAAGTACTAAACAATTAAGCTAAGCAATCAGTTTCATGCTATTGAAGAGATCTCATTATAAACGAGGGTGAAAATATCATTTGTTTCTATTTGGAATTTGAAAGGGAAGAAAACTCCTCACCAAGCATGGTGAAACAAGAAAAGGGAATTGAGTTTAGTATCGCTTTCAATTTGAGGGAGAATTCACAGATATCAATCTATTGTGACAGAGAAAACTAACCAATTGTCCACCAGAAGAATGGCCATCTTCAAAAAATGTTCCACTTGCACCTCCCCATCCCCATGTGAAGACATTACCACCTGCATATAAGATGTAATCAAGACAAGCAAGACAGGCGATTGTACTAGTTTATACTTGTATTCTTTCTCTATGTCATACTGCAAAAAAGAATGCAATTACATGACTAGCATACTCATGAGAACAGACAAAAAAGTAAAGCAGCATATAGTGCTTGAGCAACTAAACTACGATCGTAGTAAAAAGAACATAATGAAATAAACTAGATATATACATTTCATAACCTGAAAGAAACCAAACAAAAGAAAAATTCCTAGCTTATCACATTCCAGAACATGATGTTTCCAACTTTGAAGTGTATCATGCAACCAAAGAAACTGCATGTCGAACCACGTGGAACAACACTACACACTTGTTAAGTTTTTTGCAACAGGAGGCAGTAATATGAATCAATGATAGCAAATAACATACACTTGTGGCCATCATCTTCCAGCACTGAACAGATGGACGTGGAACAGAGTATTTCAACCTGGTTGGAGTCATAATTGGGTCTATGAGCTGATTATACCTATTAGTATCTGTCTTTTTGCTCTTTCTATTTTGTTTATTAGCATCTGTCTTTTGCTCTTCCTATTTTGTTTATTTGTCTTTGTGTTGGCCTTCATTTTTGGCTCTTATCATCTTGAAAAGGTCCCTACATAATTTCCTTTTGTAGAATGAGACAGAAACCACTATATTATCTCATAACAAAAGATTACAATCTCCTATATAGGAGAAGATATACTTAACCCACAAGCAACCTATTAACTGGATAACATAAATATCCATATAAAGATCCATTTATTCTAACACTCTCCATCAAGTTGAAGCATCTAACATGCACAGCTTGTTACATAAATGGATACGAAGAAGAACACTTGATTTAAAAAAACATACTAATGGAGCAATCGGATTACTACATCAACATGTGGACTTGACAGGTCCACACAATGGAGACGACACAAGATCAAAAGCATCAATAAGTAGCTAGACTGCTACACCAACAAGTATGGACGTGACATGTCCACACAATGAACACGATGTCAGATTTGAAAACCGTCTAAGACAAGTATATCTTTCTTTTTTTTTTCTCATCTTCTTCTCACACATTCTTTTCCCTTTTTTTTCCCTAACATTTTCTCACCTTTTCACCCTTTTATTTTTTTTCCCCTTTTTCTCCTCTAACCTTTTCTCACCTTTCTGCGGGGGGGGGGGGGGGGGGGGGGGGGGGGGGGGGGGGGGGGG
>JAMKQA010011150.1:0-72743 GCA_024699735.1 Posidonia australis
TATTTTATGTTAAATAAGAGAAAAATCTCAAGAGGGTCTTGAGGAGTGGACTAGGCTGGGTTGCCGAACCACTATAAATTACTTGTCTACATCAATTGCTCTCATCTTTCTCTTATATGTTATATTGATTGCTTGAGTAGTTAAGTTGTTTATACGTGTAAAATAATCACCCTACATGCAATTTTTCATTCACCTGTAAAAACTGACATAAGTAATTAAAAAAGGGTTAATTCTCTATTCACCCCCCTCTAGAGGAGCTATTCGATCCTACACGTAGGTCTTTTAAAAACACCAAGGGCTGGAGGAGTGACAGAAATGGTAAGGCATCTCAATCGGAGGAAAATGTCTGGACCAGGAACACGAGCTCTTCTTCTTCAGACCATCCAAGCTCTGCTCCCATCTCTGCGGGCCTACTCTCTACTCCCACCATTTCACCATCTCCATCTAGGATCTCTCAATCACCAATCACAGGCACAAGTTCAACTGAGAACCTTGGGATTACTAGTACTACTAGATTTTTGGATGAGGAAATCAGGACCAGGAATATTTTTCTTGCAAAATTTAAAAAGGTGCTGGCGGTTTTGGACTGTCTGGAACAGGATGACCTGGGCTCTGGACTTGGGGACATTCCATCATCTCAACCAACTACACCTATTCATGCACCAAGTATCTCCTCTTCACATTCTATTAATATACAAGCATCTAGTCCTATTTCTAATTCATCCACTGCTACTCCTGTCTTTTCTTCTGCATCAAGTGGGTCAGAAGACCATTCATATAATCATCTAGTTAATGATGCATTAACTTGGGATTCATATAAGTAATCCCAAGATTTCTGTGGTAATATTGGAATAAATTTACAGTCCTTGGGTGAATCTAGAGTATTCCTTAACTCAGTAAGATATGATTAGGGTTTGGCCCCAGTTAACCTAGATGACATGTCTAATATTGTGGAGAACTTTGAATCTCTACGTTTGTACTCTCAGTCTCAATGATTATTGATGCATGGAATATTAGGAGACTTGGAAGTAGTGGGAAAAAAAGGACTATCAGGAGTTTTATTAAAATAAGCAAAAGTGATATAATAATGTTTAGTGAAACAAAAAAAGAAAGCTATACCCTAAGTTTGCTCAGGACTTTGGGAGGAGGGAAAATTAGTAATTGGGCACACCTACCCTCAATTAGGGCATCTGGGGGAATTCTAATTAGTTGGGATGAAAGACTCTTTGACATTACATCTACTCACTTGGCTACTTTTAGTCTTTCAATCAATTTCAGGAACCACATTGATGGACTGGATTGGTGGTTAACAGGGGTATATGGTCCCTATGACCCTAGACTCAAGCAAGACTTCCGTTCTAAGCTAGATAACTTGAGTAATCTGATAAATGAGAATTAGGTGATTGGGTGTGGGGGGGGGAGGGGGCGGGGGGTATACATTTGAACACTCTATAAACCATGGTTTATCCCCTACTATGATTAAATTTAATGATTCCATTGATACCAACCTCCTTATTGACTTTTCTCCTAATAATTGTCAATACACCTGATCTAACTTCCAAGCCCAGCCTTCTATGGTCAAGTTAGATAGATTTCTGTATCTCCTAACTGGTCAAACTTCTATCCTGACTCTTTATGTGTTGGTAAGGTTAAGGTTGTTTCAGACCATATCCTAATCTCTCTTGACACTAAAACTACGGACTGGGGTACTATCCCGTTTAAATTCTATAAGTCCTGGTTATACATTGAGGGGTTTCATGAGTTTATCATCAATTGCTGGGAAAATTCAGTCATTAGATTCAACTTAGACTCCCCATTTGCTTACTTTACTTTCAAACTTAAAGACCTTAAGGGACATATCAAGGCTTGGATCACTCCCATCAGGGAGGAGAGAAGAAGGAGATTAGAGTCCATTGAGAAACAGATCTTCATTATAGATCAAATGTCAAAATCTAATGCATTAGATAAGGATACATTGGAATTCAAGAACAAGCTAAGAGATGATCATCGTTGTCTTCTCTTAGAGCAAGAGGTCTACTGGAGACAAAAGTCCAGGATTCAATGGCTAAAGGAGGAGGATCTAAATACAACCTTCTTTCATAATATGGTTAAATGTCGTAGAAGAATTAACATTATCAACTCTCTTCAAGTCAATGGCATTTCCCTGACTTCCCCTTCTCTAATTAGCCTTGAACTTGAAAGCCATTTTATTCATCAATTAAGAAGACTGAGTGTAAGGACACTTTATATTGGGACTCATTGTTGTCCAGGAAAATTCCTAATCCTGATCTTCTTGAGGGAGAATTTACTCTAGTAGAAATTAAAAAGAGTGTTTTTGACCTCCCAGGTGATAAATCCCTTGGTCCAGATGGATATCCCATAATGTTCTTTCAGGAGTTCTAGGAAGCTCTAAAATCTGATCTGTTGAGTCTCTTTAACAACTTCTTCCTTTCTCAAGATAGTGATGCTCTTAAACCAATAAATCAAACTTTTATAGCACTAATTCCGAAAAAGGAGGGTGCTCAGTGCATCAAAGATTACAGGCCTATCAGTTTACTTAATAGTACTTATAAGATCATCACTAAATGCTTGGCTAGTAGATTTACTCCTGTTCTTAATAATGTAATTGATGATCCTCAATGTGCTTTCCTTTCTAGAAGGAACATTGGGGATTGTTTCTTGGTTGCGCAAGAAACCTTAAACTACATGAAGGTTGCCTCTATCCTAGGTTTTATTCTTAAGTTAGATTTTGAGAAAGCATTTGATAGTGTAAATTGGGATTTCTTACTGAACTCACTTAGGAGGCTTGGCTGTGGCAACAAGTGGATCACTTAGATTCATATTTGCATTTCTTCAACTAAGTTCTCCATTCTGGCAAATGGGACTCCTAAGGGATACTTCGGTGCTTCTAATGGACTTAGACAGGGGGACACCATATCTCCTCTTTTATTTATTGTAGTTTCTCACATTCTGAACAGGATTATATCTTTAGCTTCTGAGAATGGTCTCATTTCTGGGATCCAATTCCCAAATGGGGGCCCACATGTCAAGAATATACAATATGCAGATGACACTATCCTTTTTCTATCCTCTGATAAGAACAATATAGTGAATATTAAAAAGATTCTATGCTGTTTCCAGACTTGTTCCGGACTTAAGATAAATTTTCAAAAATCTTCTCTTACTGTTGTTGGCATTTCTGGAGTATTACTGGAACACTGCTGTGACATTTTGGGATGTCAAGTTGTAGAGTTACCTATTACCCATCTGGGTCTTCCTCTACATCATAGGAGAGCCACATATCAGGATTGGTCACCAGTTATTGAGAAGATTTCTAACAGGTTGTCATCTTGGAAGGCAAAATTCCTCTCTTTGGAAGGGAGATTAACCCTTGTTAATTCAGTCATATCTGCAATACCAACTTACTTTTTATCAGTATTGCACTTACCCTCAAGAGTTGAGCTTGAAATTGACAGACTTAAAAGTAAGTTCCTTTGAAAGTCTACTGCCTCTAATAATAAAGGTTATAATCTAGTAAAATGGGCAATCTTGTTTAGGCCTAAGGAGCATAAAGGTTGGGACATAATTAATCTCAGGGACTTTAACTTAGCACTGAAATGCAAACTCTTATGGCAGCTACTGACACACACACCCAACTTGAAATGGCCTTCTCTATTAAAAGCCAGATATTGCTCTAGGTCTTGGCCAGAGGCTCTTCTTAACACTTCAAGAGGAAGGTGCTCACCAATATGGCAACCATTAAAAGTCTGTTTTAATGTCATTAACTGTTTCACTACATTTGAAGTTGACAATGGTGAAAACACTATCTTCTGGGAGAATAAATGGAGGGATGGCATCCCCTTGAAATTTATGTTTCCTAAACTATATTCACTTGTTAAACACAAAAATACTTCTATCAAGAGGGTGATGGAGCAAACTAAGGGGGATTATTAGGCACTTTTTAACATTAATCACATCTCTAAGTTCTCTGATAATTTACATACAATTCAATCACAAGCAGATCAACTTGTTGAATTGATGGCTAGGATCAATTTACAATTGGATACAGACAAAATTCTATGGAGCCCAAATGTCAACTATAGCTTCACTGTGAACTCATGCTATAAACTCATAAATGATGGAGGCATCATATTTCACATATATGCAAAAATATAGAAGGCCTGGGTGTCATTTAAGATTAAACTTTTTATTTGGTTACTGGTGTTTAATAAAATCCTAACTAAAGAGAATTTGAGGAAAAAAGGATGGAATGGAGAGGACTTGTGTATTATGTACAACACTTATCATGAAACCACTAATCATCTTTTTTTACATTGTCCCTTTGCTATAGCTGGAAATTCTTTATTTACAGACCTTTATTTCCAGTTTTTTGTAATATTGAAGATATATTCAGATATAGACCTGAATGTATTTTTGATTTATCTAAAATTAGGTAGAATATTCTCATTCCTGTTATGGTTTGGTGTATTTGGAAAAAAAGGAATAATTGAATTTTTCGTAATATATCCAACTCAAGTAAGTCAATTATATTCAATGTTATCATTCTTATGTATTCTTGACTAAAAAATCTGGACACAGGTTTTGAAAAAGAGGAGTTGCTTCAATCGGTCACAAATATGCAGAGTTCCTGGAACACTGTCCAGCCACGTGCTGAAGCCTCCTCAGCAAACCTCCTGATGCATCCTCCCCCTCCTTCCTCTTCCTGCTAACTCCTCTACCAATTCCTCAGTTGAGCTTCTCCCTTCTCTGCATAACTCCAATGAGGATGTCACTTCCTGATTAACTTCTTTTAATCCGTCTTCATTTTGGACTTGGAGTTGTAAAATTCTAGAACTATTTAGATACCTGCCACTTCGTACTCTGCAAGTGAATGTTTTTTGATCAGGGGCCTGTTATATCTATGGCCTTTGTAAATTTTAGATTTACTTTTACTCTTGGTGATATTATTGGTTAATATAATGCAACTATTGTTACCAAAAAAAACTTATCAGGAGACCTCCATCGATCCAGATGGACGTTTAGCATCTTCAGCTCTCGATTCTTGTAGCTTCATAGTTGGTGAGAAAATCACCACCTTAGGACAATTACCAATCGATGGGTTATTCAAGAATATTCCCACAGAAGTTGATTTCTAGTGTTTGTAGAGCAGATAGCTTGTAAAACAGACTGGGATGGGCGCAACAAGTGAACTCAAGTCTCCGAAGCGCAATGGGCTTATCGGAACGGAAGTGAGATGTGGACACTCCGAGATTTCTGGTACTCTGAGGCGAGGGATAAGTCAAAAGATCGTTCTCTGATCATTCCCAAAATCTGGCATTTGCTGTTGTTGCTTCTGTCGACCTCAAGAAGAACTTGCTTCAGTGACTTCATATTTTCTATATACATAAGAGTGGGCAATTAGAAATTCTAGCTACATGTAGTTTAATGAAGGATGGATCTTCCAACCATCGCCATGAGAATTAATTGTAAGTAGTTTTTCCATGTTGGTGTGCTGCTTGAGGCTCTCTAGCACTACAGTTGCCCGGGCACCTACCAATTTAATGACAAACTCCTCGAGTGTATCTTGTTTTCCAAGTTGGCCGATTTAATGACAAATGTTTCATCACATGAAACCATGAGGAAACGCATATTATTTCTTTTGTTGGAAAGCTGGGAATTGTAGCATTTCTCGCATCTTGAAGACAAAAATGAAACATGCCGAATTTCAGATAGGTTTTTTTTATTTCCTTAGCAGCCGTTAATTATTGCACAGCATTCTTCTCTGGAAAGTACTTGAGCGTTTGTACACTGTTTTTGTCTTCATCAACAAACTGTTAACCAATATTTGACGGCTCGAACAATGACCTTGACAATAGGTCATCAATATATCCCATGCCAGTGTCCTCCTTCCTTGAAGTAAAGAGTTGGTTAGGATTTTATGGTTGAGATTTAACGGTGGAGGTTAAGAAATTTGTTAAGGTCAGTTTACAGTATGTGTATAAATGGATGTGGGGCTCCTGTAACATGATGAATATACAGCTTTATCTCTCCTTCTCTCCTGTTTCTTCTTCCTCCTCAACTCTCTCTTGCTGTTTCTATCATTCCTGTTTCCCCATTTGTTTCCAAAAAGGTCGTTCATCTGCCATCCATATATGGACTAACTAGTTGTTCTTTTAAGATCTTGAAATCTTTGGGAAACATATACAGCAAAGAACTTAAAACAAGGATTGAGATGTTTTGGCAAGTGCAAGGGCCCAAGGATTTGGTGGCAGGTCTTCAGTCCCATTAGATGCTTCTGGTTCTTTTCCATCTCCATCGTCTCCATCATCTCCCCGTTTGAGGGCTTCCATAGGTCTTCAGTCTCATTCGATGCTTCTGGGCTTTTCACGGGCGATTTCCAAATCTCCGTCTCCTCCCCGTCGGCAACCGTGGCGTTGATTTCCGACCGGGTTTCCTCCAGATACGTCAGATCAGCTATGGTTTCGGAGACCATGTCCGGAGAAGCACCCGCCAAGATTGCTAGAGAGTGGGGTGTGGAGGTGCTCGCTGCCATAGCTTAAGGAGCTCGAGATGAAGAAAGCGAAGAAATTGGTTGCAATGTGTTTACCAAGAGGAGGAGCTGATTCTGTGAGTTTGTTCTCGTTCCATTGATCAGTTCGAAGAAGAAGAGGAGGAAAATCTCACTGTTCTGGATGAGGAAGTAGCTTGTCAGAGCTGTTCTGCATGGTTTCTCGTCCTTACCAAACTCAAATTCTCAAAACTTGTCATTGTTATTTGAATTAGATACTCATTTTCTTCTCGAACGTCTTACCATCATGTCGTGTTGATGGGTAAGTGAATAGAAAACGTCGGTATCTCCCTACATACCATGTGAACTATATTGCTGGATGCTTGGCATGTGCCATTAGTATAAATCGTATTCATGTTTCTTATTGGTTTAAGTACTATTATAAAAAAGAGTAGCTTCACCGTGTTTCTTGATATTTTTTTTAACACTTACATATTTATATAGGAAAACTATTACTCCTTGGTATCAAACAAACCATTGTCCATTCGTTTCATTTAGCCTTCTAACTCCTACATCAAAGTTAATAAATCATAAGTCAACACAATTCAAATGGCCAATTCTCATGTAACCCATTGACATCAATATTAAAAAACCCTTTAACATTTGAATGCATTCTGTCACCACTATGAGGTTTGACATCAATTTTAAATAATTCCTTACCATTAGCTATATAATTAACATCATTAGTTTTATTAGAAAATAGATCAAATTATCATCAAAGTTTATTTTTTTTTTTAAATCTACTCACTTAGTCAATAGTTACCATTGAGTTTTTCTATTTTTTTAATATTCTCTAAGAAAAGGAGCTAAATTGAGCAAAATTGGAGAATCGTGGCAACCACAATCGAATCAATGGGGGAGGGGTTCTTTGAATTATACATTTGCTAAATGAAATTTTAAAACATCAAGATCTATCTTAACAAAATTAAGATGATTCCAAAAACAAAATGTGATATTCTTTCTCTTTTTCTTGAAAGTGTCTAAAAATATATCCAACAAAACATGTGAATATTACAAAAATAATCCCAAAGAGACAACTTAGTATTCATATAATATCTAAAAATATATCTAATTATTAAAAAACATGGATAATTACAAAATAACCCCAAAAAGACGATTTAGTCTTCATAAAATATCAAAAAATGGATATAGTTGTTAGTAACATGAATATGTAATAAAAATAGCATCAAAATCTTAATTAACTTTAATCTTCAATAAAATTGAACCCTTTGATCAATCATATAAGTGAAATCATCAATCAATATACTAGTACTGACGTTTTTGATAATTTCTTTTTCGATATAAACGACCAAATGATCTATATGAAACATAACTTCTATCTTATTATTAAGTTCAATTTTAACAAAATTCATAGTTAAGAATATCATTTAATTGTTGCAGTTGAAATCAAAAGAGTTAACACAAGATAAATCGATCTATCTACAAGAGAATAGACTTTTGACATCTTTGTTTACGTCAATGACAAACAAAATTCAGAAAGTGCTATTAGTTTAAAAAATTAAGAATCACAAAAAAAATTCCACTCATAATAATGCAATTGGTAGCTCAAGTGGCATGGATAACAGCATTAACGAAAAAACCAGTGTTTTAAAACAGAAATAAACGTTAAAGGGTTATATAAAAAATACTCATTTCAAATTAATTCTATCAAAAGTAATATTTATAATTATTATCATCTTAAACTTATTAGTTTGTTCCATAAATTTACGCCAGAGATGGAGGGTCGTCACTTCTTCTTCCCTCGTTTCAATTCACATTTCCCTAATTTGATCTGATTCAATTTAGTCTTTATATGATAATTTAATTTTAGGACGTTTTCCAGCTCGAATAACCTCAGAAAAGACTTGTATTTAGTTACACTTTATTTCTGATGCCTTATTTTTCATATACACTTGGACAATCCAAACCATTATTTCCATAGCATATAATTATGTCACTTTTGTTGACTATTAAAGGGCAAGCAACCATCACATATTCATATAAGCCATTGAGACGAAATTTCTTAAACTACAATATTTGTGAGCGCATGCTATTGTATCAAACGTTCATGAACTTACAAATCCGAGCTAAAAAACTCCTTTTATCTTAAAAATGTAACTACTGAATGGCATACCTTCATCCATTTTGTGGTCTACAATATAAATCCGTTCACTCAAAGTAACTTACAAATTTCGTAAATAATCCTAATTGTGAATAAATGTTCCCAAATTGTAATATAGTTATTGAAAACATTAGGATGCCAGATACGATGGAGAATTTCAGATAAACATTTACACATATAACCGACAATAGATTCGTTTAGAACATATCCTCACGTTGACTAACCCACCCTCCACCTATGGAACCCACTATCCTTGTTCAACTCAACCACTTGAGTTGGTTGCTCTCAATATTTATGTATACCACAAGGTCTATCAAAATTAACAATGTCTCATTGTCACAGTGGTTGAGAAAACTTTAAACTCGCCACAGATGTCAGGTTCGAATCTTAGGACATGTATAAAAAATTCAACTTTTACTATCTCAACCGTTAACCAAAAAAATAAGGTCTATCAAATTTCAACGATGAAATACCACAAGAAAATTAATTGGGATTTTATTAAATTAAAAAATATTGTTGTGTATATATTTCATTAGATATGGTACAAGAGGAAGGGTTAGAAGTTTATATCTTATGGTCTGGAAAAATCTTCGACAATTCTCTTCTGTACAATTCCGCTGAAAGTGGAAGATTATACTAATAGAAACTAGTTCAACTGAAGTGCTGTTTGCAGCAAGCCTCAAACCTGCAAAACATGCACAGCAACATCCAGAAGTCAAATTATGCCAACAATTATATCAAATGTTCAGACGATAAATTCCTCAGAAAACTCGATGAGTTTCATCTACGAATGAAAAATTGCATAAGCAGAAGATGAAGCTAATAGACAGTTGCATCCATTTCCAGATAGACCTCAAGGCATAAAACTGCCCTTCTTCCGCTAGTCTCACAGATATAGCCAGTATCCTAGGAAGAATTAACCATTACTTACATCAACCACCCAGTGTGCACAACGAGAATGTCATTAGGGTTGCATACAACAGGTTTCTAGAGTTGGACTTATACATTAATTTGCAGAGAATCACTACGCATGAGCAACCAACTTTCCTGGTTATTTGTGCGTTCAACAACAATAAAATCAAGAGCATCTGCAAGTACATCAAAACATCGTATTTTGTGCTTGCTCCATTCTGATTGAAGTAATTTCTATACACTTGGTAATACTGATTGTTGTGATATCTACTAAGCATTTTCAAAAGCAACTACATAAATAACAGAGCCAGTCAGCAATGAATGTTCCTTCTTTTTTACTAGGATGCCTATTTCCTCAAGTTTATTCCATGGGCAAAATTTTTGTTGGATCAGTAGCCCCACCAATCAGCCAATAAGTCTGATTAATCAATTTAAAAGCTGATTAATTGATCAACTAGTCATATTCCACAATCCATAATCAGTAGTTGATGTCTTTATCAAACGAGTACCAATTACAGATTTTCTGACCTTTTTTGTGCTATTATAGATGGGATAACACTATGACACATTGTAGCCATGTAAGGTTAGTTGTAATTAAATTCCTTGGAATCTTAACCCTCACAATTACATTACACTGTAATCAAATCCATTGCAAAAAACTGATTACAACATTTAACAAAATATCATTGAACTTATGCTCTACTTGGATCCAATGATTGTTGGTCAATCTCCAACCACTTGTGAGGATGCTCCAATGGCCGCCTTAAGGATCCAAATCCAAGTACCCAACAAAGTCTATCATGATCATATAATATCTAATGGTTGTTGATAAAATTTCCCTGGCATTTCCCTTCCACAGGTCATTTACAAGGTTTTCGATGAGGTTCCCGATGGTCTTTAGTGGTAGCTCAGTGAAACTAGAGAAACACTGTTGATGTAATTGTAATGCCTTACCTCATACTGGGTAAACTGAAAATCAGGTAAGTGTGTATAAAGAGATATCCTACTACTGCAGATTACGACGTGAGCATTTTGACCCTATGGATGCTTCATATTGAGGTTGTGACAAGCAAGGTCATAAATGACAGTTTGTATTGAGCTTCAGTCCAGTAAACAATAAAAAATGTGTCTAACATCGATGAAAATGTGGTAAATTTACAAAAATTCATGAAAATGATTAAAAAACTTCAAATTTCGATTTAAAACTTTATAAGCTAAAGTAAGAAATAATCTATATCTAAAACTACTTAGATCTACTTTTTAAACATTTATTGCATTAAAATATGCTACATAAACTGGATACAAATGTTCTTAAACATAAATAATACCTAAAAATACTTAATTAATGTATAAATCATACTTAAAATGCTTAGCATATGTTTAAAACGAATAATTCTTACGACATTTAATATAGAGAGAAAGTAGAGATGAGAGAAGATGTCGACCATGTCGGCATTAAAAATTGTCAATGTCGATCAACATGTGATTTTCACATGTAAAAATTTTGATGTGTAGAACGACATGTTCAACTCTCACAACTCGAGACAAGTTTCCATCGAAGTCCCGCACTTCCTGATTTACATGTATATATTGTTTTCATAAATGCCAGGACCGACACATGTCAACAAAATTTCTTCTGACACATGTCGATTTTTTAAACATTGGTTACAAGCCAAATGAACTTGCTAGCCTCGTTATGAACCATATCAGCCTAGTTAGAAATGACTTCCACCACATTTGTAGTGACAGGTTCATGTTAATATTCAGAGTTATGCTATCAGTATTGATGTTTTTTTTACACAAGGTAATCTATTGGTTGGGGAGGAGTTCCAACATGACTCCACCATGATTTGATCCTATAATGAGACTGTCAAACCCACTATCCTAGGTCAATTCTGCTACTTGAGTTGGTTGCTATTATTGTTGATGAAACATGTCAATACAAGTGTATCAATTTCCACTGCACCAAGTCATTTAATCGAGAGTTTGAGATTGATTCCTAAAGATTAATTTCATGTTATTATTTTTTGAGGGGGAAATTAAATATTGAAGACTCTGAAAGGACAATTATTCCCCAAAATTGAAGACTATACAGGATGCTTACTACCAAGACTTCTGATATTTTGATGAAAAATATGATTTTGTGACTTCAACTTTTAAAAACTGAAACTTTGTGATCCAATGTCGTGGATGTGTCAATAAACAAGTGAAAAGATTTCAAAGAAAATATCACAGACATCTGGATTTTGTGACTTTGGATGCTATTAACAAACAACTGAAACAGTATAATGATGGGCTGGCTACTTGGCTCACTAATCACGTCAGAGAGCAATGGAAGAACCGAGATTCGAGATGTTCACCTAATGTTCTTATAGTGTACTACGTGCAAGTAAATTCCTTCATACACAAGTACACTACCAAAGATGAACATCAAAATGTCAACACCTAGCACTATGGTACATAGCAATGACAAAGACCGAATGATAAACACTAAACATGGATAGTAAAAAAGTCGATTCTCAAAATGGACCAGTCAACAGTTTCTTTATTTTTGAGTGCTAAGATCAAATATTTTATTGACAACAGAAAGAGAAATTAAAGGAAAATCCAAAGGTTAGGTGCAATCAAACAAGCATGCGAAACACCAAGCCAAAATACCAAAAATACTCGAATCCAACTCCACTGAAACACCACTCAAATATTAAGCAATATGAAAACGCAAAGGTGATCAAAATATCAACCAGAATAGCTCAAGATAGAGAAACAACAAACTCTAGCAAGAGATTTATAGGATGGAATTCCAAGAATTTCCAGGAGTTGCATATTGTAACAATGACAATTATATGTCAAATATATAAGACAAAATGGCAGATGTAACTTACTGCCATCTCCAAATCCCAAGGAAATGGCTCTAATGTGTAATGGCTTCAAACAATGTTAACTAAAACAGTAGGGAACACTTGAATGAGCAATTTTTGGTTGAGAATCCAGTAGCACGCAGTTATGTACTGAATTATTGATTCTATGTATAAAACTCAAGTTCAAGCAGAAAAAAAAAGAAACCTTAAGTAGACAGTTTTGGTAGTCATCACTTACTGTCCATGAAAAAAGAAATAAATGATTTAGACAAAATTTTCAAATATAATGTACAACCAATAGAATATCCAGTGAATCAATGGGAAAGTATCAAACAAAGGCAGAAACAAGAAAAAATCCAACAAAGAACTTCACAACAGTGACTTATCTAGAAGTTTTTTTGAAGGAAAACCTACCTAGAAGGATAGTTCCACTAGTCTCTACCTCAATGATTGAACATAGTTACATGGGCTATAAATGTAACAGCAATTGCCGTTAAGATAATCAATTAGTGATATGGCTAGCAGGCAGAAGATTTCAAATTTCAGAATATCCTTTGCGGTCATATCCTTCAAATTCAACAATATAATTGAAAAATAAAAAACATAGAAACCAGATGAAATTTTACCTGTTTCCTTCAAAACCTGAATCAGGACCACATAGCCCGTCTCCATCCAACAAAATACTTCTGCCATCAGACATTTTTGTATAGGCTGTCTCCCAACTGTTTTTGATATGATTGTACATCCTAACTTGCTAAGTTAGCTTATTGATAAGTTACAGGTTCATGCCTGCCACCACAAGTCCACAACAAAGAAAATTATCTAATTATGAATTACCCAGTGCATAAAGTCATCATGGAAAAAGAAAATCCAATGGTAAAAAGCTTGCAAAACTCACCAGAAAGAAAGGAACATGAGCATATCAAATTAGATTGCCTACAAAAACATTTCTATCGATTATTCAACAAATCCTTCAGTCATTATGACGGCATCGATAACCCTAGCCTGGTAGTAATCAGCATGTTTTCAGCCATGCCAACATAAAACAACTGAACATTGCATTCTTGGTAAACGGGATGTGATATGGCACAACCTAGAAAAAACCATAAAACATATAAATAGAATGTCAAGAACAATGTTGGACATAGAAAGTAAAAGGTGAATAGAATATCAAGGAATATGGATGTGTAAATGTATACCTTTGTTAGCAGTTTCAGGTTCCCATAGCTTGTAACATTATTCACCAACATGCAACAACCTGAACTTGATAGGTAACATATCTTAATATACAAGTTAGAACTCCTATTTTATCAGTAGCCCCAAAGAAAAGACGAAGCTGGCGTCAATAAAAAGTAGATCAGGTCCAGCTGTGGACTTGCCAGAAGAGTTCAATCTTATTCTTCCCGCAACTCCTACACCAAGATAATCATGGAAGCTTTCTAGTCCACCTTGCAACAAGCTGTAGATTTGATTCAAACCAATTTCAATCCCTCATAATGTACATTCAAAAGCCTTGATCCATGGCTGAATCTGTCTGCAAAGAATCTTTACAAAAGAAAGAGCAGTATCCAGTGTGAAGCAACCCAATTGGAAGAATAACCATGTGATTCAAGCCTATGAGAGATGCTGTGAGCATTTTCTTCCAATCACTACCTACTTTCCATTGGAAAGAAAGCAGACACGCAAAATTTATTCACAAGAATAAAATTTGTCCAAAGTGCTGCAGGCATCAATGACTGACAAGCTCCACTGAAAGCCTTACAAGGCGCAATAACCCCTCTACGTCATGGAAGCTGTAATCAAGGACTTTTTTAACTGATGACATGGCTTCAACTCCTTGTGCCCCATCCACACTAGCACTAGCAGCTGCAAAAGCATTAAGTGATTTTTTTGATGCCTCCATTGCAGAATTTACATCCTCTGCCTGTAAAGTTAGGGATTTTATTAGAAATAACACACATTAAATCTCAAGCATCAAGGATTTGGGAAATCCACAGCTTGCAGCTCATTTTAGAATAAAATAACTAGTACTGCTAACTGTTAGTTAACAGTAAAACATTTGATTGTCAAACATTAGGATAGAACTCCTTTTCCATGTAGATAAATTCATCAAGCCCTTTCATAAGTCTATTTTTTCAGCTTGTTTAGAAGAATTTGTAACTCTTAAGGCATCTTAAATCGAACAACTTACAAAACCAAGAAGCCTCATGAAGTTGGGACGATTGCGGGCAGCAATTATATGATTTCCAGCGATTTGCGGAGAATTAACTCCCTTGACTGAAACCGCCTTGTCAATCATACTTGAATTATTCAGGTTATCAACATCTGAAGCTGATGATGATGGTGATTCACCTAAAAAGGTGTACAAATGTCAATTTAGATACCAAAAAGCTAATAACCACTTTAATAATGGAGGATAGACAAATAATTTCAACAAAAAAGAAAGGAACAAAAATGAAGAAAATGTTTACTTCTTCAAATAATAGTCTAAGAAAAAGAATTAAAAAAATGTGTGATACTGCAAGTTTTACATAATTTAGTAGAAATCTTGGATGATCCTTTTATGTCAGAACTGGTAACACACAATAAACACACCTGGCACCTTAGGACCCTGCATGCCAATTATGACTAGATGGATGTAAAATATGACATCAAACTCTCCTTTTCAACAATGATGAATTGAATTTTGTAGCAAGAGTTGACAAACTGTGACGGATAACTAACATGCTAGTTCAAATATTCAACATAAGAATCTTAAGAGGTTCCAATTCCTTGTGATTAGTTTAAGTAAAATATCTTGATATCCTTCCACAAACACACAGCCCTTGCAAGTCAGAAGCTCATTCATACAAAAATCATACAGAAAAGCAGAAAGTAAGTTGTGGAATCATAATAAACATCAGATAAGTTAGCTTTGTTAAGACACCTTTTGTTACAAAATTTTGTTGAGTTTATAATCAATATGCAAAGATGAAAAATAATGATCCAGAGCTGTGCTCAAGGTTGATCCAGTTTTAAGTTTCAATAAAGGCAACTTAGACTGGCAATAGTAATCAAGCCAACTCAGGCTTGCAATAGTCTCAATCACAAGCACCAGATGATCTCAGCAAGGTAACTTTCAGCTGGTTCGTCAAAATAGTCACTAACAAATTGAAGAGAATGACCAGTATAAAATAAATAGGCTAGTAGATGCATGGATTAAGCCATGCCACTAACTAGAAAGAAAAACGATCATAAAAGATGTCCTCATGTATGATCCCTAGCAGAATTATGAACAGGAGCTAGCAACTCCCTTCAGAATGAACAATATACCCGATATCAAGGCAATTTTCTTTTCTGACCCGGAAAACCCCAGATCCACCACCACAATTGGATGGTGGGCACAGGCTACAAACTGCAAGTTTGCACAGATTGAGCATGCTGGTTTGTATCCTTGTCACTGTGTGTTCCCCAGGTTGAAAACCGACGACTTTCCAATAGGGGCCCCTTCAATAGGGCACCTTAATATTCAGCAGGTTTGGAAGGCTTTCCACAAGTAGTCTACTTAACAATGGCATGGTGCTAAAACAAACACTAACAACAATCGATTTTTATCGGGACTCAGTGACACAACATAGATATCTAAGACAAAAGAAAACTAAAAGTGAGATCTATAAAAAATTATAATTAATCACATTTTTAGCAGTGTTGTTACTAATATTTTTAATTCTCAAGGAAACAAACAATAAGAAGTACAATGGAAATACCATTTGGAACTCAAAAGGCACATCAAATTTTGGTCCTTAATCACATTACCATGTAGAGCCATCTGTGGAGCAACCTGCAACTCATGACGATCTTTACTTGCAGAGGAATGTTTGAAATAGACAACCTTCATGTATGCCACTTCCATGCATTTGTACGCAAGTGCAGAAGCCGCCATTTCTTTGTGTTTCTCATACTCATGAGCGCAGAATCTGCATTTATTAAGATCAAAATTAGCTCATAATTGTAAGCTCATAGCCTCAAAAAGGGCTCAATATTCATAATCATAAAGGTTTGTCACATGATTGATCAAAGTGTGGCTGGGGCAAGCCTTCGAGAAACTTCAATTCAAGTTTATATTGGAGTGACTGGGCAAGAGAAACAAAAAAATTACATGACTATCACGAAGTCTAGCAAACTGATAGGCTGTAATAGACAGAAAGGCATTCAGCAATGAATTAAGAAAATGAAGAATACATTATCACGGACATTTTGTCAATATGACTGGAAGTACAACACAGAGGAAATAAACAGTCACTAACACCCAGATTATAAAAATCAACCAAACAAAATCAACGACCGAGAAACATGTTTTAAGGTGTAATGCTTTCATAGTTGAAACTGAACTATGCAATTGATATGGTCTAAATTGAATGAACATACTTTAAGAAAACAGATGGCATGTTGAAAAAATACAGGTAACGGCAAACATAAACATAAGAAACGTTCAGAAATGCGGTAGGTGGTACTTGTGCATATGGGACTGCATATAGCACATGTGGAATAGTATTTTATGTTACAAAATGTATATAAATAAATGTAAATATGCTAAATGAACTTCTGTCACAATTATTTTTAATAAAACCTGTAGGTTGATATCCATGATATTCAAAACACTAACCTCATGTGCAACCACATGGAGGTTTTACCACAAGACCAAATGGCTGCATATTTTTATCATAATTTCTGCATAATTAGAGACTATGTTTCAACCATAAATATATTAAATTATGTGCTCATATTTCTTTGTTCTAGATTACAGCACAAGGAGCTATCATCCTTCATATTTTACCTTCCTTCGTATTTTGTGGATCTATGGTAATTACCCAATAGATTCCAATTATCCACCTCAACACGTGCCCAAGTAATAGGGCTAATGCGGGCATTAGGTGCCCAATTATGTGGAATGGCGTTATCCTGACCACATATGACTTATGTGATACATGTCTTTAAAAAGGCATTTATGGTCACATGAACCACAATGCAGAAAACTAATCATAAGACTCGGTCCAGATTTCAGACTCAGGCAAACTTTATGGCAAGTCACAACCAACAAATGAAGCCTTCTAAAATCTCAATATGGAAAATAAACAGATTTATCAAATAAAGTACTCATTCCATGATGAACGTCCTCAGAGTTGAAACTAAACAATGGATCTAGTGTAAACTAAAAGAATATGCTTTAGAAAACAATAGGCATATTCACAGAATATCTATAACAGCAAATGGTAATTGTAAAACTTTGTCCAGGCTCAGGGCAAACTTTTAACAACCACAAAAAAACTTAACCTGATAAAAGTGTACCAGTACCATGAGAGATGAACAATTACCAGTGTGACCCAAAATATCTGTGTGTGTGTGTGTGTGTGTGTGTGGGCAAGGGGGTGTTATTATTTATCAAGTTCTAGCAAAGAATACACAAACATAAAAGGCTACAATTAAAAACATTACATGCAACTTTCAGAAAATGGGAACGCAACATGAGAGATGAACAGTTATGAGTATGTGTTCGAAATCAGATATATATTTATGTGCATAGTTACTATTTTCAAGTTAACTTGTGCTAAAAAATGTTGACTGTAATAACCATCCATATGTTATCGTTACTCAAAATGATTGTTTGCTTAATCTGCACTCTGCAGGCATATCAAGCCTATATGACAGCTGGGTTAAAACCTTATGATGGCTATGATAACAAGTTACCCGCAGAGTTTTGCAGTCTCTGAGTACATCTGAATTGAAGAAGTCGAGTCACCGTGCTTGGCACTTTCAGAATAGGAATGTTCCAGAAGTAATGCCACGTGAAGAAATTTCAGGGCTGCCTGAAAGTATAAGCTAGTACTTTCATGCTCTTCTCCTTCACTCTGAAAATATGACAAGATATGTCAAATTTTAACACTAGAAAAAATTCACTCTGAAAAGGAAGAAAAGTATCAAATCTAGCTAAAAAGAACAATGTGAACCTTCAGACGGTTAGCAGTGTGTTTTAAATCTCTAGCTTCTTTCAGAATAGCAGAAGGACCACCATCTTTTCGAACAAAGCCTGGGCCATCAAGCCTATTAGGGGTGAGATTCCTCAGACTATTATGGTTAGCACCATTTTGGCTTTCAGTCTTGGGAGGCTGTTTGAGACCTTTGTCCGTGCCACCATTTGCTGCTTTCCAGGCCATTATATCAGATCTGCTTCCTTTGACTGGGATTGGCACTGGGTGAGAGGCCTGATTTTTCGAATCTTGTTTCTCACCAGAATGTGGGGCTGGCTCTAACTTTCCTCTTCCAGATACCATTTCTGCTTTGTCCATTTGAGCTGTAAGAATGCAATTAGAAGATTTTTCATCTTCCCGGGATAATGTGACGTTAAGATTCTCTTGCACATGGGGCTTGCCCATGTTTCCAGAAAAGACTGATGGTTCTGTGACTCTTGAATTGCTATGTTTATTGGCCAGTATGGAAGAATCATGGACCTCCATATTGTCTTTAAGTCTGGAATTAGAATGATCGTCCCTTTTCCCTTCACTTGAGCGACTTCCACCTATTTTCACCAAGTAACTTTTTGTTTCCCTCTTCTCCAGACCGTTATCCTTGAAGTCTTCGTGGCATTTAGAACGACCATTAGAATCCATAGCAGTATCATATCTGACAGAGTCCTCATTCTTTCTAGCATGTAAATCCTCTTGATCATTAAATGATTCGGATGCTTTCACTTTACCTTTATCGGTCTTAGTGCTCTTGTGTCTCTCCCTGGACCGAGAAGATGAACTCTTACTAGACTTCTTCTGACCATTAGGTCCACTACTATGGTGATGGTTATCAAGTTTATCCTGGTCACAGACAAGGCCCTTTCCTCGATTTTCAGAATTATGTTTACTTTGCGGTTCGGGAGTAACTGCTGCACCATCTCCTCTGTTGATCTCCTCATATTCTGAAGGTGAGGGCTCATCATCTGTACGTCCAAATATTTTTGTAAACAACAGATCTTTGGCTTTGCTTGCACAATCTGCCTCTCTGACTTGTAAATCACAAGCCCCTCTTGTAGGATCCAGAACACTAGACTCTGCAGCCCTGCTGCTTTCTAATGATCCATTTTGAATAGTATAAGCAATTTTTCTCTTCAATTTTGCTCCAAAAGGGTTACACATTCCATCAGCTTCACCTTCAGAAGATCTCCTGGGACTTCCCATGACAGAATAACCTACATGTATTGAATCATCTTTTCCCAGTAGGTTTCTCCTGCTAGGAGGTATGTCAGAATTGGAAATTCTCAATGGAGACGAAGAGACAGATTCAACCGGAGAGTCTCTTGCTTCCTGAAAGTTTGCTTTACTTTTACGAGAGCCAGAGACCTTTGAAGAGCTGGATGTAGCAGCTGTAGAAGGCAGGGCACAGCCTAAATCCTTTTTCAATGAAGAGTCTAAACCATCTGTGTTCCTTTGGCTCAGTTGATGATCCTTGTCAGCATATCCTCTGCTCTCCTCTATTCCATCCAGAAACTGATCCTGACCACCACACGACAACGGGACACCTGTCAATCGACTGGCTTTTCCTGTATGACCATCCATCTTAGTTCCACTTAGCTTTCGTCCATCTGACTTGGAAACCCTCACCTTCTTATCCTTCCTCAACTCAGCTTCACTTGTCTCCTTGAAAATAATCCCTATAGTTGTCTGAGGATGAGCCTCACTCTCTTGCCATTCCTTCACCTTCCGCTTCTTTGCAGTATCGGATTTTTCTGAATCAAGACTTGAAAGTTGTTCTTTGACTTCCCCATTTGCTATGATATGTACTGGCGCTTTCATGTTTTTCCTCAATGCTGGTGACTTTTCTTTCTGATCAAACTTGGAGCCCTTGGAGGTAGAAAATTCCTTATACTTCTGTGAATTCTTGCCAGAAGTTTTAGATGAAAGACCACTAACATTGATGGGTACGGTCTTTCCACCTAAACTGTGGTTGGAATTACAATCATCATCTGCATGATGTGATTCCTGCAACTTAATTTTCTTGGAAATTCTCAAGTTTTCTTGATCGAATTCTCTCCTGCTCTTGGATTTTGAATGTTTACCTCTTTGCTCAAAAGAATCACCTGACATAAAGTTACAAGAAGATGTTATACAACTCTCAGGAGAACCACTATAAAGTGATAAATTATAGATAAGTCAAATTTAAACGGCTTTAATTCAGGCTACGTTCATCGGGAACTTATTATGATAAATACACAAACCTCCATCTGAATATCTCTCAGGTATTTTGTGCCTTTCTTTTTGCTTGTTCTTCTGGTTATCTGCAGTGAAATCAGTCAGGTTACTTGTTTGATGCAAGACAAGTTTGTTCAGCATATTTGATTCCAAAAGGTATTAATTTACATCACCTGTACTTCTACTTTGCATATGGTTCGGTTGGTTTTCTCTTAAAGAGTTTGTAAGCTGAATCGAACTTATCTGGCCAGGGGTAATTGTTGCATCCTTCTGTGAAAACTTTTTCTTTGGAGCACCAGGCAGTGTATGCTGTGCAAAATCCTGATTTTGGAGAAGAGGTTGTGAGCCTGTAACTGTTGCACCAGAGCTTGTTATATCATGATGGCCATTTGCTCCAACTAGACCTTCACCGATGGGAAGATGGTAAAGTGCCTGTAAAGCTTTCGTAGTCTCTTCCTCAGTAATATTGCATCTGTTCATTCCAGGCCTGAGTAAAAGTATCAGAAAATACAGGATCAGAAAATGGATTATGGTACTGTAACATTGTAGGTCGACAATAACACAGACTCACAATATAAAACATATATAGCATAAATGGTTAAAGAAATGATCCACTTCCAGCTCAGAAAGTGATGAAAAAGACATGAATGGAACCATGGAGCAGAGAAAGTGAGAGCACACTCATATGCACAATCTTCGAAGAAAGTACAAAAGAATCTCAAAGGACAGTACTTACAGCCAATAGAGCATACTACATTGCCATTCTTTTGGAAGATGCGCAGGATCCATTTCATATGGTAAGAGACGCCACTTTAAGCATCTATCACAACTAACCCAATGTTCCTGTATAACAAGAGGAGCTGATAGTGGTGGAGCTGCACAAGATGGAACATTAGACAAAGGTATGCTGGCACTTGAATCTTTATCAAAAGGTTCAGCAACTGAAAAATTTTCAAGCTTTTTGTTTCCTGTCTTCTCCTTTATTTTTTCAGCCAAAAATGTCTCTTCCTTCTTGTATTCAAGATTAAGGTCCTTTGGCTTATCTCTAGAAAGAAATTCAGAGTTATCAATTCTATCATCTGCTTGCTCAAATTTTATAAGTCCAGTATGATTACTGTTGCATTCTCTACTGAGCATCTTATTAGAGGCCTTCTGAGATTTCAAAGCTTTAGACTTGCTGTCAGACAGATCACCTTTAAAATGCAAGTTTTTCTTCTTTTCCTTTTTTGTCATAGAACCAACAACACTCGTGTATTCCTTAGGAAACTCGCTGGAAGGCATGTCAATAGCTTGACCTCCCCTAGGTTTTCTTCTGCCTGAAGATGATTTTTCCTTACCTTGTGGTAATCTGTCTCCTTCTTCAGAAGAAAATGCTCTTTGTGGGGCTTTCAATTTGACAGACTCAGCAGGCCCAACAACATGATCCTTCTGTGCCTTATTTCCTTCATATTCAACTCTAGTAGTATTACTGCTTTTATAAACATTAGGCTTGCCATCTTTTTGGGGTCCATTTGGGGTATCATCCTTCCTGTCTTCCAATGACTTGTCTGCCAACAACGGTTTCACACTCAGCTTCGTTTTAATATGCGAACGCTCAGTTACACCATTACTAAACCTATTTGCATCTAGATTGGCAATTGAATCCAGCTCCTCCTTCATGACATCGGTAGATAGAATTCTGTCCTTTCCCATAGTGTTGTCAGCAGGCCGGGAAATACCAGCAACTTTAACTGCTTCCTTGGCTAGTTGACGTTCTTCATCAACATGTAGAAGTGGAATATTTAGAGCACTGGTGACTAGCTCTCTACCTGCTGCAGTTTCGATGTCAATTTCTCTCTTTAAAATCACACTGATATCATTCCCTCCATCTTTAATGTTTGACTTCTTCGCTTCAAAGAGATTAAAATCCTTTTCAGCGGACTTCGTAATTTTGTCTAAAGAGCTTCTCACGTTCCTTGGGAGTGGAGTCTCCCCTGATGGTAAAGCCGAATTTCCATGACTAAGTGTTCGAGAACCTGTCTTACACTCCTTAAGCTGTGGTATTTCCTTTTCCACCATGTACAACAAACTCTTGGAAATAGGTGAAAGGATGTAAGAATCCAAAGGTGGAAACTGAAGGCAGGTGTAGAACTGTTTCATCACATAAATAACATGAAAATCACAAAACACTACAAATAAGCTAAGTTATTAATCAACAAGAAGATGAAAGCAACTGGCCTTGCCTCATATATCATCGTAGGAGAGTCAACAGGTGCACCATGAGATTCTGGAGAGGAACCTTGACTATCATCAAAGCTTTCCCCCAGTGATGGTGATGGAGATACGTCGAGACCCAAACCACTGTAAATAGCAGCATTGTTTCTGGCAAATACTTTTTCAGGTCCCACTTTGACACGAACCTTTAGTGTCTTTTGATCATTACAATTAACTGGTCTACCAACCAAACTGTGCTGAGGGCTAGACTCCCATGCACTTGGTCCGTTTCCACATACATCTTTCTTGCCTGAATTATCCAATGAAACTGCCATGGAAAGGCAGCTATTTTTAGAGGAAGCTGGTGCAATTGTTGGTGCTTCAATTTTCTGATGTGCACCCTGTAGAGATGTAGTGCTGGGTATTCAGGAGCTGAAAAATAATCCACAGAAAAGAAAACCCACACTTCACCATATAAAACACAAACCCAGACACAAAGTAATACCTCCAACTGAGGATCATATGGAGATCTTGAGGTGTTATAATTTGAACTCTTCTGTGGACTCCTTGGTTGAGATAATATTGAAGGGGATCGCTGATGAGCAGGCAAGAAAGAACCATAACCACCAAACTTTGCTCCTGCCATCACAGTGGTTATAGTTTAATTAGTCAATCTATGACAACTTACATGATAAAATAAACCTTACCCAAGTTCTCAGCACAAACTCCTCCTTCAAAATCTTTCTGGAAATGTCCTAGCACGTTCTGAATTTTTTCGTCCTGAAAATAAAATAAAAGTAAGCCATTCTTGTAACATGACTTTTTTGTGACAAACTTAGGATTTGAACCATCGGTTTATGAACCAACACAAGATGCTCTATTACTAGGTGGTTCCATTAAAAACAATGTTGTTGGGTTCAAATCACACTGTATTATCAACGGTAACAGACCTTGATGGTGTGCATGTAGAAGAACAACAACCACAAAAAAGCCTTTTTTCAGTATATGCTGGAGAACCAAGAAGAGGATCGGGAGCTCCATAATGCTCACCAATCACCAAGATCACAAGAAAAAAATTGTTGGAAAGAAGCAAACGTAACACTAAATAAAAAGTACCATTCAGTGTACAACAAATTCTGGTTCCAGCAACATTTATTGCTAAAAGATTGATTAAAAACACTGTATCTCTAAGAGATGTAAGACAACACCCCGTAATTCAGATCACTGGCAGCACCCTTTGATCCGGACGCGACGAAGAAAATACCCAATAGCATACAATCAATTAGGCAGTACTGCAACAAACACTACCAACACAAGATCATAAAAATACAGTAGTTTCCTACTCAAAATTCCTATCTCTCCACGCTTAAATTTCCAACCACAAGCTCAAAACCAGCACAAAAAACCAATGTTGATCGACCAAGCCACTTACAATATACGAAAGGGCGATATCGGGGTCGATGGTGGCGTCCTCCTCCTCCTGGCCGGAATAGGCCTCGCCTTCTTCCAGCTCGTTCTCCTCCATCTCCCTTCCTCCCACTCCCCCAAACCCCACTATCCCCAATCCTATTCCCTTCCCTCCCTCATCCCTCCTCCCAACAGACAACATCCAATCCCCTCCTCCTCTCCCCCAATTCCAAACCCTGCCAAATCCCACCCCCAGCTACGTCACCTCCCTCCCTCCAAATCCCGCACCATCCCCTTCGAAAACCCTAACCAAACCACCACGATCGGCTTCCCCTCCACCACCAATCCCGATCACCCCCAAATCGCCGATCTACGCCCCCTCCGCCTCCAATCCCCACTCCGATTCGATCACAGCCCGCCCAAATCGAAAGCTCCGCTCCTCCTCTCCACCTCGCGGTGGCTCACGCCGTCTTCCTCCCTCGTCGTCTCCTCTTCCACTCGAGAAAGAGGAACCAAAAGAAAAAAAAAACTAAGGCTTTATTTCTCTGGGGGTTTTTTTCCGGTTTTTTTGAAGTCCAGAGAAGACACAGACCAGAGAGGAATAGAAAGAGAGAGAAAGACATCGACCTCGCAAATGAACAATACGTCATATACTTCTTTCTTTCCTTTTTCCCATTTTTCACCCCGCGGTACTATTTCCCGTCGATTTCATCTTTCCGCGCGTAAAATAGAGAGACGTGGACTAGTTTGTAATTTTGACGGGACGTGGGAGTGACGTGTCCCGATGGCGGGATCCAGCGAGGCAGCCGCCCACCGGTCGGCGTAGACCGCACAAGGTTGCCATACCTAAGTGCCGTGGGATCGAGTGTGTTTGTGACCGTTGGATTTTCGGAACCAAAGCACGTGGTGGCTTCTCGCCGTCGGATTGGGCGATTGCAGTGTGGGAACTGTGGTCCAAAGTGGCGTGCAGGGTTATTACTTACTGGGCTTAAACTGTGTTTTGTTGGCAGTGGTTGTGATTATTTATGATAATTACTCATCTAAATAGATATTTAAGATTGGCTTATAGGACATTTTTCCTGCTTATCTATTCATTCGTATCTTTTAAATTTGGTTAGTACGCAAGTCTGGTTTGCATAGTATTTATCTTTGTTACTTGGGATGAGGAGGACCGTTTTCAAAAAAAACCTTGGGATGAGGAGGAGGGTGTATGTGTAAATCCATATAGTTTGGAGGAGATTAAAGAATAGGCGAACATATGCTTTTGTCCAAATCATAATAATAATGAGCAAAGACGATATCAAGGGCCAGCTAAGAGTTAAAAATATGTTTCCTATCTTGGGCATGCATTTATGGTGGAAGATCTTAGTCCGAATGTAACGAAGAAACCATGATTGGAACTCAAAAAACGTTTAACAGGGTGGAAAATGAAGCCCTTATACCATGTAGGAGGGGAAGTCCTAATCCAGTCCTCCCTGGCCTCTCTACCTACCGACCTATCTGGTGGGGTTATTTTGGCCAGAAAAAAGATTGTTACTTCACAACTTGGGTAAATATGCAGAAGCCTTGGACATAAGGTGGACTTGCCATAAAGAATATGGAGTATCAATCCTCTGCATTTAAAGCAGAACTTGCATGGAGGTTTCTTACAAAACTTGACTCCCTAATCCCTATGAGTGAAGTTGTTGAGGAGTAGGTATCTCAGTAATGACTCCTTTTGGAATGATCAGTCAACCTTTGCAACTTCTACAACTCAGAGGAATATCGTTGAGATCAGGTATTTATTACTAAGGTGCAATAGTTGAAAAATACACAATGAGAAAGTCAATTAATATATAGTCTGAAAATTAGGTAAAAAATTTCAACTTTCTTATCACCACAGACAATGAGGATGATCAACACTATGCAACAAGTCATTAACGTTGATACTGTATCATGGAACTGAGAGCTAGTCACCTTCTTGTTCGACACAATTTTGACTACAATCGTCTTAAATACATCTCTTACATAATCTACTGATGACACTTATTTCAGAGAATATGAGTGCCTACAAGTTCTGGTTAATATTACCTTAAAATATGCATGCAAGGTCTTTTATGAGCAACATCATCCTACCAATCATTCATATTTTAATTCTAAATTCTAGAGAAAATTATTAAAGGATCCTAGTCTACTCGTATCTAGAGTCAAAATCTTTGTCTGGAGGTGTGTGATGACTGTATTTCCCTTAAAATTCTCACTCAAACACAGAGGAGTTAATTTTGACAATCAATGCAACTGTTGTCACACTTTACTCTCACAGATCGTAGGGAAAAAATATATTTCTGTCGATTTCAAAAAAACATTGACAAATAATGTCCCTTGTGCCTTAATGATAAGGAGACATACCGGTACATCTATGTGGAATGTGAAGTAGTATGATCAATTTGGCATCAAACTAATTGTGGTCTTAGAGTACAACAAGAGGGAGAAAAACTTTTTGACTGACTCATTGACTGAACAAAATCTCCTCATGTTTCTTGTAAGAAAGACCCAAAAAAAAAAAAGAAGGCTAGCTACTAAAACTAAGTGGTGTATTTAGAAAGCACAATGTGACAAAGTCTTTAAGAAGTCTAAGTCAAACCTAAGAAGAATTGTTGTGAAAGCCACATGTCTTCTTAATGCCAATGAATTAGAGACACTCCTGAGCTTACCTTTGCCTCATCGCAATTGACAACCGTCAAACAAAATCCTCTTAAGATAAAAGTTGATGTTACCACGAGTAATCACTTATCAACTTTTGACATGGTAGGAAGAAATCAATTTGATCTATACTTATCTTTGTTTGGGAACTTCCTTCACCTACTTCTTCTATGGTAGTAGAATCAATGGTTATATTATCAAGGTTACTTTTTTGACAATAACTAAAGGATGGATTGACATTATTATTAAATTTGATGCTCTCTCAATCATTCTCCAAATCAATCAATGGACGAGCAATGGAATAGTCAATAGAAAATCTTTGAATCATCAAACAACTAAGTATGAACTGTAGGCAGGTGAACTTTACTTTCTATCACATAACAACAAACAAATGCACTCAATTCCTTGCACAAATTGCAAAAAACCAACTATTATACTATATTCTCAAATGAGGCTGAAGGTCCATTGTGTATTGGTAACCTTTTGAGTTATGAATCAATCTAGCTCGAGCCTTAGCAGATTTGCAAAATAATAATAATAATAATAATAATAATAATAATAATAATAATAATAATAAGCAAATAAAATATCCTGGTCGAAAGACGAAATCATCCCTATCATAAAAAAACAAAGAGGACAGTATGGCCAGAGTAGGGCCGGCTCGTGGAGTAAAAACCTGCAACTCTGATGCGATTTTTTAGAAGATAACGGACGTGATTAGGCCTTGTGCTTGTTGCGGTCGTTGGAAAGATAGCTGCGTTGGAAAATGTCGAGGTTGGGGTGAGCGGACGGTGGAGATGGAATCTACATCGTTGAAGAGGTTTGCTCTCGGGCACGTGTACAATGGTGTGCCCTTGTGGGGCCTATGGGTGCTAACTTCGTTGGGCTAATCCGGACCGTATGTTTGATGGCCGTTGGACAAAGCCTTGGGTTCTGTCATTCCTCGTGGGGCACGTGATTAATGCCAAGCATTGAATCCTACGAGTAACGATGGTCAAGTTGAGAGGCAGACGTTTCAATCTGTTTTCTTGTAAACTAGTGGTAGCCAAGATTTTGAAGGACTGAATTTTAACCTGGTTATATTGCCTATTTTGTGGCCACCAGAGTATTTGTGGTGCTGAATGCTTCTTTTTATGTTCAAAGTCAATGTGGGTTTTGCCCCACTGCTCTCTGATGATGCAAGTATGTAGGTGAAATGATGGGGAGACTATAGTTCTGTGCTGGCTATAGGCCTGGTCTTGCCGCGTATATTCCCGTCCTGTGCTCCTTCAAATCCTGTTAAATAACAATGGAGTCAGATAGTCAATAATTCCTTTCGAAGTGGAGGATTGAATATTTCTTCTTCTTTTGTATAGTCGAACATAAAAGTATATTTCTTCTTCTACTGTTTGGCATGCCAACAAAAAAAATGAAATAGGAGAATGCGGTTCCTCGTTATTCTACATTAACAGCAATACTCATATGGATAGATTCAATGAATTCATTGACCAGAATTCTCTGATTGATCTTTCCTCAAACAATTTCTCCTTCATCTGGTCAAACTTTCAAGATAACCCTACATTAGTTAAGCTTGATCGTTTTCTAGTTTCCCCAGGTTGGTCAGGGAAATTCCCAGATGTTTTGTACTCTGACAAAGCCAGGATTGTTTCGGATCACATTCCAATCCTGATTAATACATTGGCCCCTAATTGGAGTGCCCCCTTCAGATTTTATAAATCCTGGTTTTCTTTTGAAGGATTTGAACAAATAATTAAGGAGTATTGGTGGCAGAATGGTTATCCTCTTTCTATATCTTCTCCTGTTTCAGAGTTTAGTTTTAAACTGAAAAATTTGAAAACTTTACTCAAGAGATGGATAGCTCCTATTAAAGGCATTAGAGCTAAAAGACTCAAAACCATAGAAGCTCAAATTCAGGAGATGGATAGTCAAGCTGAACATTATGATAATATTAATTGGGTTTAAAAAAAGGCCATGAGATTAGAACATCTTGATCTTCTTAAAGAACAAGAGGTGTACTGGAGGTAAAAATCTAGAATCCAATGGTTGAAGGAAGGGGATTTGAACACCTCCTTTTTTCATAATATGGTTAAATATCATAGGAGGACCAATAACATTTCTTCTCTACTTATTAATAACTCTGTAATCATATCCCATTTGGACATTTGTAGAGAAATTGAGAATGATTTTACAATGTTATTCAATAAGGGTTTCAGTCCTCAAATAACTTTTTGCTGGGATGCCTTAATTCCAGTTAAAATACCCTCTCCTGAAAGGTTAGAGGTCTCCTTTGAGGAAGAGGAAATTAGAGCAAGTGTGTTTCATCTAGTTGGGGATAAATCACTAAGTCCTGATGGCTTCCCTCTATTTTTTTCCCAGCATTTCTGGGATTTACTAAAAACAGAAATAATGAATATCTTCCAATCTTTTCATTCTTCTAATGACCCTGATTTTCTCTCTTCAATAAATCAGACATTTATCGCACTAATTCCCAAAAAACTGGGTGCTATTAGGATCCAGGACTTTAGACCATTAGTCTAGTTGACAGTATATACAAAATCATTACAAAACTTTGGCTTCTAGGTTGGCTCCAGTTCTAAACACTGTCATTGATGCATCTCAGAGTGCATTTTTGGCAGGGAGAACCATTGGGGACTGTTTCTTTGTTGCGTAGGAAACCCTACATTTTATGAGATCCTCTAACACCAAGGGTTATATATTGAAAATATACTTTAAAAAAGTATTTGATAATATAAATTGGAACTTTCTGTTAGATTCTCTTTCCGGAATGGACTTTGGAGACAAGTGGATCTCTTGGATCCGTATGTGTATAACTTCTGCAAAGTTCTCTGTTCTGATCAATGGATCTCCTAAAGGTTTTTTTGGGGCATCTAATGGGTTAAGACAGGGTAATCTCCTGTCCCCCTTACTGTTTATTATTGCTTCAAATGTTTTGAATGCCATGCTGCAGGCAGCTAAGAGAAATAACTTAATTTCTGGGATTAGTTTCCCCAATGAAGGTCCCTCCTTAGTTAATTTTCAATATGCAGATGACACTTTACTGTTCCTGCCTGATAATATTGAGAACATGATTAATATCAAAAGAATATCATGTTGCTTTCAGACATGTTCTGGTCTAAAAATTAATTTTCAAAAATCATCACTCACTGGAGTGGGGGTTTCTCAGGCTGACTTGCTATCTTCTTGTGATATCATGGGGTGTGAGAAGGTTGATCTCCCTATCACTTATCTAGGATTGCCTTTACATTTTAAAAAAGCCAATGCTAACGGTTGGGCTCCTGTGATAGAGAAAATTACTAAGAAACTCTTCTCTTGGAAGGCCAGACATTTGTCTTTAAGGGAGGCAGACTAGTCTTGGTTAATGCTGTTTTATCAGCAATCCCTACATATTATATGTCGGTCCTTCACATGCCTTTAAAGATAGAGAAAAAAATAGATACTTTAAGAAGTAAATTTTTATAGAACTCACTATCCCCTAATCATAAAGGGATGCACTTAATCAAGTGGTCTAATATCTGTAGATCTAAACATCAAAATGGTTGGGGTATAATTAATCTGAGAAATTTCAGTGCAGCACTAAAAATCAAGTTAATTTGGTAATTTTTCTCTAATCAATTCAGCTCTGTTTGGAAACTAATACTTAGGACTAGATACTTGCACATGGGTCCTGGAGCAATATTGAATTCTTCTACTTCTATTTGTTCCCCCCTGTGGAGCCACATAAAACAAGGATTTAATTTTTTTAACTGCTTTACTACTGCTACTGTTGGCAATGGTACAAATACTATTTTCTGGAATTAAAAATGGTATAATGATATTCCTCTTTGCCTGAATTATACAGTGCAGCCAGATTTAAAAAGGCATATGTAAGAGCAACTGTGGATCTATTTCAAACAGATTTTAATAGATTGTTCAATTTAGCTCAATGTTATTTACTTAACCCCACAGTGCTTCAATCTCAGCTGGAATGTTTTGTTAATATTATGCAATCATTAAATTTGGGAACCAGTGATGATAACTTCAACTGGTTATCTCCCAATCATTGTCCCTTTTCTGTGAAGGCAGCCTATAGAATTTTTAATGATGGGGGTCTTCGTAATGTTTTCTATAATTGCATCTGGGAGAGTTATACTCCTTTAAAAATTATGTTTTTTTCATGGTTAGTTATTAAGAATAAGAATTTAACAAAAGAAAATTTGCTAAAAAGAGCTTGATCTGGGACTCCATTATGCACATTTTGCTCTGTACATAGTGAAAACAATAATCATTTGTTTTTAAATTGTTCATTTGCAAGGGATATTTGGGATTTCTTTCTGGTTTCTTGATTTTTTTTTTGTCTGCCCCACATCTCAAATTTGATTTACCTTATTCTGGGTGGACTTTGTTATTTCAAATCATTCTCTAGTTGATTTGGAAAGAAAGGAATAATAGAGTTTTTCGCAATTCAATTAGATCATGCTCTTTGATCATCAATGATATCATTTCTCTGATGAATTTCTGGGTAGAAAATCTTGTTACAGGATTTGAGAAGGAGGATATGTTGCAATTTGTCTATGCCATGGCTTCACAACCTGTGGAGTCTTCCATTCCCCCTTCTATTCCTTCCTCATCAAGAATTCCATCTGGAGATGATTCTCAGAATCCCATGGAGAATTTGGAAGAGTGATAGTGGCCTCTGCTGAAGAAAATTTTTTGTGTTACATTTTCATTTGCTCCACAATTGGTGATAATTTTGATACTTTATTGAGGCTGTTATGCCTGAGACTTTGTAATTTTTGCACTTTGACTCTGTTTCTTACCTGACCTTTAAGCCGATGAAATAATAAATATCTAAACCGTTAAAAAAAAAAAAACGGTTCCCCATTATTTGTAGGGATATCTGCTGTTGTTTTTTTCCGTGTGAAGTGACTCTTTACATTTAATCGATATATAAACAAATAATCTTTTGCAGTTGTTTTTTTTTAAAATACTTTGATAGGGATAGTCTTTTTGGTATTGCTATTATTATTAAGTTTGTTTTTTTCCTTCCCCAGTTTTCCTCTGTGACACCATGGCAATTCCATGGTTTTTGAGTGTTCAAGCTTATTTTGTGACATCATACAAAATTATTTATGGTTTTATAATAGTAATGAATATCACCATCAGTTTTAAGTTGGATGACTGGACTAGTGTCAAAGTCAATGCTATTTTTGTGAGAGTAACACGATCTATACCGGCATGCCCAAAAAAATGAGACATTATGCGTGGGAGAGGTTGCTTCCAGAAGATCCCTATATTAGGAAAACATAAAAAGATTATGAGTTTTATGTACTTACTGGATTTGAATCGACATGTGTACTGTACGTTTAATTAAAAATGCTACTTTGATAATGAATTATATTTTTTTCCTTTAAGGATATGAAATATATTAAGTATATATAACATTATACATTTTACGTATTATATCCACTAAATTCAAATACTTGTAAAGTCAAGTCTATTGACATTTATGTTATACACGTTTAATTAGAAATACTGCTTTGATAATAAATTATATTATTTCTTTAGTGTTAGGGAATATGTCGAGTAAATGTAATAGCACGTATTTTATGTATTGTAGCTACTAAATTTAAATATTCATAAAATAAAGTCTATCAATAGTATATAACTCTCACAAAAGGCAAAGGCCTAATTAAATTAACAAGTTTTACAATGACAATAAATTAAACAATTTTTAAAACTTATTACCAAGATATTAGAATACATATGTAATCGTTAGGTCATTGTCCATCACTAAACAACTTTTAAGCGTTTCTAAATAAAAAACCATTCCTTTATGATCAAAACATAAATAGGAGAAAAAGAGGCTTTACATGTATAGGTTGTTTGCTCTTTTAGGATTTCGAGATGAAAATAAAATTAATAAAATTCAAATGTATAATGACAACAAGTACACATCGATTTTAATGTCGATAACAAAAACAATCATGTGAGAAACTTATTCACGAATTTCTCCACTAATATACAATTATACTATGTTATTCTGATCTTAAAAATATTTACTTTGTATTTGCAAAGTTGTCTTATTCAAAGAAATTATCCTAAAACTAATAATTATTAATAAAAAAAATAATATATTTATTTTTTTGTATGAACATATGCATGAAAATATGTTGTATCATATTAATGCTAACAAATAATATAATGTTGCATAAAAGGTGTAATGGTAATTAAAATGTGAAGGGTATGTGGCATAATTATCTTTTCACCATGTCACACTATGATTGACAAAAAATAATTAGCATATTAGATTAGGATAATCTTTTGGTAAGGTTCGACCCTACTTAAGATAAGTAAAGTTCCAAATCTTGGCCCTTAGATTTGTATGCTATGAATCTTAAATTACTAGAATATTTCATTTTTTTATTAATACATTTAATCACTTAATTACATGTTAACTGCCATATAACCATATGGTAGTTATTAGTGTCCAAAATATCCTAGATTCTACTATTAAATACGATTGTCAATATCCATTACATCCTTGATTCATGGGATGTGATTCAAATCCTAGATATGGATGATAGCAGATTTTCTTTCTTTTTTTGTTTTAAGATTGATATATTTGAAATTTCAAATCCTTAATCCTTGTATATCTCAAACGTAACTTCCTTTTTTGTTTTCTTTGAATGTATTTTGTAATTTTTGATGGCGTTTTTTATTTTTTATGGATTGATGTTATTTTTATGAAAATTGAAAATATATTTTGATGGTGTTTTTTGTTTGAGGTACGTGTATTAAATGAATTTGTAATCTACTCAAATGTATTGTAGGTTTTTTGTTCTTTACATTGTTTCCATTCAACATGTACAGAATTTTTAATAAGGATGTATCAATAATTGAATATGAAGTGTATTTGTTTCGGTAAATACTAACAATGATTTTGTATGTGACTCACTAAAAATAATGATATACATCATTTGTTACTTCTAGGTGAAATGAGTGAAGAAAATTTTCAAGAAAAACAAGAACTTATTGTATTATGAATATAGGAAGATAATATTTGTTACTGATTACGGATTACCCTCAACAAGATCGAAATAATAATGATTGTGGGATATTCATAATGAAAGCACATGAAAGTCTAGCATATCAATGAGAGTTGGACTTCACACAAATAGACATGCTATATTTAAGATAAGAAATTGCGACAAGATTGGTTATGTTGATTTGTGAATGGATTGTATTTTCATTTTTAAAACTTCGTTTAATTAGAATTTATCATTTGAAGTAGTTCTTCAGGTAACTTATAACATGCTATTTTTTTAGTTAAAATCCTGATTTTGTTGTACTGTGGATTAGAATGTATTGTCTAACATTTGATTCAGTAAAGATGACAAGAATTAAAATTAGTATTACGATATGATATCTTTGTTTTTCAGTAAATACTGAAATTGGCATACAAGTCATGTATATTTAGTAAACTGAAATGCTATAATTCTCTAAGATTCGTCTCTTCATTTAATGTGGAAAGAGTACATTCAATATAATGCATAGTTGTTCATTTATTCCATATTTATATAAAATATGATATTATTTACACCAAATAGATCTAAAAAATGATAATATCAAAGTTAGTTACAATTTAGAAGAAATAATCTTTAATGATTATATTGTGAATCACCATCATCCTTTCGAGAATCATTACTTGTGTCTTGATTTCAACTCCAACACTACATAGCAAGACAACAAAATAATATCAACAATTCGTTTTAACTACAATGACATGGCAGGTTTTTAATGTTGCATGCTTGTGTTGTGGTTGTCTGTGCTTGAATTCCAATTTTCTGGTTTAGTCTAGAGAGACTTTGATTTTTGAAATGTGATTTTGTGGTGGTTTTCTCAACTTGGCTTAGTGTAGAGCAGCCATTCCAAGGGTGCATATGAATTTTCATAGAATGTAATTGTTTTGAAAGAAAAAGAGAAATGGTTTTGATAAGCATGTTTTCAAAAGAAATTGTGTGTTGTGCGCTATAGACCTTTGCAGCTTTTAGTATCTTTATAAACTTCAGATTTCAAACTACCAAGAAAGAGGCAATTGTGTGGTTTTAGGAGTTGATTACCAATGGCTCCATGCTTTTGGTTTGTGGAGCCATTGGTTTGTTGTTTTTGTTTGGTTTTTGGTAGACATGTACTGAGTGACAATTGGATGTCACTCATACGTATTTGTGTCAATTTTTTTCAGGTGCAAAGTGTGGAGCTACAATCCAATGTAGTGCATATAGTTGAAGTTATGTAGCCATACACCACAAGTTCTGGGTAAAAATAGTTTTTTATTAGGTTTTATTGTCAATTATTTAGTTATTTATTTAATTCCCTACTAGTTTCTGGTAAGTTAATTATTTGTAAGGTGGTTATGGATAGATTAATGCTAGTGTGTGATGCTGAAGGCGTCACAGTTTGCTATTAGAACTTAGGAACACTAAGTGCACTAGCTTAGGATGTCTGGCCTAGTGACTTCGTAGGACTGCATGAAATAAGTCATTTGCACTTGTGATATTCTGTAGTTTTAAGTAAATTGGTGGTTGATTGTAGGATGCTGCTACGAGTGAGAGACAGAGGAAAGGCTCCTGCATCGAGCGCTAAGACGAGAGAGGAGAGCAGATGGCGAAGAATGTAAGAAGAACTTAGGAGTATGATGCATGGGTTCATGCAATCTTTTGGAAAGGACAATTCCAGTGGGTTCAAAGGAGATCCATGATTGAAGGAACTAAGCCGTCTACATGCTCCTACCTTCATTGGTTAGGATAAACTTGAGGAATGTGAGGCTTGGTTATTGTGAGTAGAGAAAATCCTAGAGAGTATGAGGTGCCTAGAAGAAAGATGAGTACGTTTGGCTTCTTTTCTATTTGAGGACGACATCAACCAAAGGTGGCAAGCCACACGACACTTAAAGTCTCCCAACTTGGATTTACTGATAATTACTTGGAAAGATTTTCGAGAGGCATTCTATGAGAAATACTTTCTCGGTCAGGAAAGAGATAGATTGGAATGGGAATTCAGAGATCTACAACAAGGAAATCTGTCTATGGCTGAATACGAGGTTGCTTTCTCTCATCTCGAAGGGTTCACCTAAGCTTTCGATACAGAAGAGCGCAAAGCAAAGAAGTTTGTGGACGGGTTAAAGCCAGAACTGAGAATGAAAGTTATACATTACTTGTGTTGAACCTTGCCGGATGCTGTGGATCTAGCATTCCATTTTGAGGAAGAATACAAGAGCTTTAGGGAGAGTCAACCAAAGGGAAAAGGCAAGGTATTTGCCCTACACTCTTCTATTTTTGGAGTATCAAGCTCTAGCAATTCTGGAAGCTTAGGAAAGAAAAAGGAGCGTTTTGACACATTTATCATGGAAGGCAAAGCTTCACCAAGAAGAGCAATGCTCAGATGAGTCAAACTAGGTCGAACAGTGGTCTGCAAAGAGAGAGAACTTACTTTCTCTATGGCCGACAGGGCACATAGTGGCAAATTGCCCTCGACGACAACCAATGGTAGTGTGTTACAACTGTGGAAAACAAAGACATGTGCAAAAGGACTGCCTGGATCCACCCAAGAAAGCGAGAGATGCACCACGTTAATTCACTAAAGGACACATGTTCACCATATCTGCCCCACGTGTTGGATTCTCAAGGGACGTCGTGGAGGGTAAGGAACAGTGATAGGTTGTATTATGTAACTTTCTACCCTATGTTATAGTTGTGTGTAATCGGTATTTGTATTTAATAATAACTATTGTCTATAGTTGTGATGTATATTATCTTTAGAGTCTTTGTTGGTAACCGACCGAATGGCTAGAGTGTTGTTTGACTCAAGGAGCTCATTTTATTTTACCTCTGAGTCCTTTATTGTAGAAATTGGGGATAGGTTAGCTAGATTGGCTTTTCACCTCAATGTGATAACCCTACTGAGGGAACACAGCGTGACGTGGAAGTATTTACGGTTAGTTGGTATTAAATTGGGTGATAAAAGCTTCAAGGCCGATATAATAGTAACATATATGTAAGAGTACAATGTTATTCTAGGCATGGATTGGTTGGTGCAGCATTCGGCGATGATTCATTGTGCTAAGAAAAGGGTACAGTTGAATGCCTAGGGCAAGGTCTTTACACTGTTAAGGGAGTGAGACCAAGAGAGCCTAGGAAGGTGATTTCTGTGATTAAGGCCTACCACTCCCTAACAAAGGATTGTGTAAGATACCTGGTTAGTGTGGTTGTTTCTTCCTCTCTGACTTCAAGGGTACAAGATATTCCAGTTGTCTATGAGTACCCTGATGTTTTTTTTTAGAAGAGTTATCTAGAATACTGCTACATCGAGAGGTAGAATTTTTGATTAATTTAGTACCAGAGGCAGACCCTATCTCAAGAGCCCTTTACAGAATGGCACCTGTAAAATTGCAAGAGTTCAGGAATTAGCTGCAGGAGTTATCGGATAAGGGATTCATTAGACCAAGTGTGTCACATTGGGGTACGCCTGTTTTGTTTGTCAAGAAGAAGGATGGTTTACTCTGGCTCTATATAGATTACTGAATGCTAAATCAGGTGATAGTAAAGAACAAGTATCCTCTACCTAGAATAAATGATTTATTGGATCAACTTCAGGGAGCCTCAGTCTTCTCAGAGATCGACTTGAGGTCGGGCTATCATCAATTACGAATCTAGGAATCGGATGTCCACAAGACAGCGTTCTGGACTCGATATGGCCACCACAAGTTCTTGGTTATGCCTTTGGGATTGACAAACGCACCAGTAATATTCATGGACCTGATGAATAGAGCGTTCAGGCCCTATCTGAACCAATTTGTAGTGATGTTTATAGATGATGTACTAGTTTATTCCTCGGATGTAGAAACTCACCAGATGCACTTAAGGATGGTATTGGAGACGCTAAGACAGCATCAACTCTGTGTAAAATTCTCTAAGTGTGAGTTTTAGTTGGAAGAAGTTACTTTTATTAGCCATATTATTTCAGGAGAGGGTATTAAGATAGACCCTGCTAAGGTGGAAGCTGTAAATATTTAGACTCGACCTAGAAATGTTATAGAGATTTGGAATTTCTTGGATCTGACATGGTATTATCGAAGATTCATTTAGGATTTCACTAAGATTGCTGTACCATTGATAAGGTTGACACTAAAGCAAATTCCGTTTGTGTGGGATTGATAGTGCGAGGAACGCTTTAATGAATTGAAGACTCATCTAGTTACATCACATGTATTGCCCTTGCCTTCTAGGAGTGGAGGTTTCACGGTGTACAACGACACCTATAAAACCAGATTGATGTGTACTGATGTAGCATGATAAGGTAGTGACATATGCATCTTGTTAATTAAAGGACCATGAGAAGAACTACCCTACACGTGACCTAGAGATGGCAGCGATAGTGTTCGTAGTGAAGATTTGGCGACACTACTCGTATGGTAAATAGTTCGAGATCTTTACAGACCATTAAAGCTTGAAGTACATCTTTCCTCAAAAAGATTTGAACTTGAGATAGCAAATATGGGTGGAATATCGTAAAGATTATGATTTCAACCTATCTTATCACTCAGGAAAAGCCAATGTAGTTGTGAATGCACTAAACAGACGTATTCATGTGATGGCCAGTCTAATAGTTAAGGAATGGCATATGTTGGAAAACTTAGTCACTGGTAGACCCTAGAAGCAGTCTCAAGGACCTGTTAGTACTTGGATAACTAACTTGTCTGTTTACCCTAGATTAACGGAGATGATTGTAGATGCTCAGCAATTGGATCCGTTCGTGTAAGACACTTGGCTCAAAATGGAGGTTGGAGAGGCACCTCACCTTTCTGTCGGTGTTGATGGTGGACTGAGATATGACCTGCGATTATATGTGCCGCAGGCAGAGGATGTTAAACAGAGAATGCTAAATGAGGCTCACCAATCTAAGTACACAATTCATCCAAGAAGCACAAAGATGCATCAAGACTTAAAGAGGAATTTCTAGTTGTCTGGAATGAAAAGGGAGATAGTTGAGCATGTGGCATGGTGTGTGACTTGCCAGATGATAAAGGCTAAGCACTAGAAGCTAGGTGGAACATTGCAACCTTTTGATATTCCGGTATGGAAATGGGAGCATGTCACTTTGTAACGTGACTACTCAAAACCAGAAAGAAGAACGATACCATGTGGGTAATCGTTGATCAATTAACGAGGTCAACACATTTTGTGGCAATCTGAGTGAATATTCCTCTAGTACAGCTAGCAGAATGATACATGTATGAGATCATTTGTTTGCATGGGGTCCCTGTGTCGATCGTGCCCAACAAAGATACTCAGTTTACCTCCAAGTTTTGGAGGATGTTACAAGAAGCATTCGGTACCATATTGAATTTTAGTAATGCTTTTTACCCTCAGGCGCGTGAACTGATTGAAAGAACAATCCAGACACTGAAGGATATGTTGAGAGCTTGAGCTTTGGATCATAATGGCAGTTGAGAGGATCATTTGCCGTTGATCAAGTTTGCCTACAACAACAGTTATCACTCCAACATTGGGATAGTCCCATATGAGGCACTGTATGAAAGACCATGTAGGACGCCCACTTGTCGAAGTGAAGTAGGTGAACACCGACTTTTAGGAATAGAAATTGTGCAGCAATATGCAGATCAGGTGAACCTAATTCGCAAGAAAATAGTAGCTGCACAAAGTAGGCTGAAAAGCTATGCTGATAGAACGCGGAAATCTTTAGAATTTGAAGTAAGGGACTTCGTCTTTCTAAAGGTATCACCAACTAAGAGAGTAACAAGATTTGGTAAGCAAGAAAACTTGAGTCTTTGCTATATTGGACCTTGTAGAATCTCCAAAAGAGTTGGTGAAGTTGCCTATAAGGTGGAATTACCTTCGGAATTATCAGGTGTGCATAGTGTGTTCCATGTGTCGACGCTGAGGAAGTGTCTGCCATATGCATCCCAAGTTATACCTACATAGCCAGAGGAGCTATAGCAAGACTTATCCATGATGGAGGATGTCATCTAGATCCTCAACAGAAAGGAGCAAATTTTGAGGAAGAAGGTGGTTTCACTCGTTTTGGCTCAATGGCAACATCATGGCTTGGAGGAAGCTACATGGGAAGGTGAGGAGGACATTCGTTCACAGTATCCCTTTTTTTTTTTTCTTTTGGGAGTGAATTTCGAGGACAAAATTCTTTGTAAAGAGGATAGGATGTAACATTTGGGGTTTTCATGGTCCAAGCAAATACGACAGGCGAATGTAGTAGGTGTGAATTACGAGTGCGCATCATGGACGCACATGGCATGCGCGAATAGATAGCGCTCATAGCCGACGCGAATGGCTAGCTCAGCTTGCCAAATCAGAATTCAGTGTATTTTAAGTTATGTTTTGAGAAAATTACGTTTGACTGTAATTTTGGTGTTTGTGGAGTGAGTCTGGTTGGGATGACTGGGAATTGATTAACTGTAATTGTAAATATGTTTACTGGATAATCACATTGGGTCTATGGTTGTCTCTCTCCTTAGATCCCTGATATCTTTATATTATACTTGTGGCTTCTCCTTGATTCATTGCATTGCAACAAAACTTGGTGTGCTGTGAATTGTGAATGTGTGGGGTCAAGGGAAGGATACAATGCCAAAAGTTACAGTGTCGCTCGTGACCTCTTTAATCCATGAATTTGTTTTATAAATATCTGCACTAGAGATTCTTCCTTTGCCTGTGGTTTTTGGTGTAAATTGCATGCAAAATTTTTAGAAGGATGTCGGGCTTCACATTATAAATGAGGTGTGGCATCGGGTTAGGGCATTTAAAAGGGAAAAAGAGAGAGAAGAAGATAGGAAAAGGCTCGAGAGAAAGAAAGAAAGAAAATAGAAGGAGGAGAGGAAGAGAGGAACAGGGAGGCAGAGAGAGAGAGAGGAGGGAGAAGGCTAAGAAAGGGAGAGAGAAAGGAGTAGCTACTCGTACTGTGAAGAAAAGGAAGAAGAGAAGAAAATAGAGAAAGAAACGAAAGGAAGAAAAAAAGAGAAGAAAAAAGAAGAAGAGAAGGAATCACTACAAGGTACACGTCTTACCTTTTTGTTTCTCTTCGTTTAAGTTTATGATTATTGAAAACATGTTGTGTAGAATAATTTTGATGCATGATAGAGATTTTGTGAATTGTTGGTGGATTTATGAAGGATTTATGAAGACATTTTCATTGTTAAGTTTATTTGAGTCTTTTTGCTTCAATCTTTTATATCTTGAGCTATGGGTGTTTGTTTTCTATGTTTTTTTTATCTCAAATGGTAGATTACTTTGAGTTCTTTGTTTTGATATATTATGTGAAATTTGTGGAAGAAAGTGGTGAGATCCCTGGAGTTCCCAAAGGCCAACAATGTCTGTGTAGTTACTACTTTGTTTTTCACTTTCAGTTTTAGGGGTTTAACGTGACCAATAGGTGCAACTTGAGAGTTGTCGACGCACCCAGGAGGCGTGACTAGCATGCGTGAGGTGCCAACAAGCACCCTTGGTGTGCCTAGCTGGCGTAACCAATGCCTGGCAGTGAACCCAGGCCTGGTTTTGGTACTTAGTGTCATGAATTTTATGTTTAAAATGGTGCTTTTAATTGTAGATGTTTTGTGATATGGAAAAATGTTTTGGAAATGATTTTTGAAAAAAAATTATAGAAAGAAAATTGCATAAATTTGCAAAAGAATTTCGAAAATGTTTTTCGAGATTTTTTGTAGTTTTTCGTAGAAACTAGGTGGACCATGGATAATCGATACCTCTAGATGACCAGTTGCGAGTCTAAGGTTGTGGTTGCCGAGAGGTAGAAGTTATAGGACCGTAAGACTTTATTGACAGACTAGGGACGACTGATACTCTTAAAGGATTAGTTACAGATCTAGAGTTGTAACTATCGACTGATAGGGCTCGAATTGGAGACCCAAGTGGCTTGAGTTGAGGACGTCGAGAAGACGTACCCTGTGTTTATCCTAAAGTGGACCTTTGGAGACTTTCTAGAGAGAGAGGAACCTAGGACGGACCAACTCCTACATAGGGTGGCTCATACGTGATAGTGCAGTGCACTTCGACGACTGCTCATTGGCTGGTTGATTACTACTGATCACAGTGACACAAATAGGTTTTTAACGTTGGGTGTGTGTTGTGGTTTTTTATGCTCAGATTCTGATTTTTCGGTTTGATCTAGAGAGACTTGGTTTTTGAGATGTGATTTTGCAATGATTTTCTAGACTTGATTTGACATAGAGCAACTATTCCTAGGGTGTATATGGATTTTCAAAGGATGTACATATTTTGAAAGAAAAAGAGAAAGGATTTTAAAAAGCATGTTTCAAAAGAAATTGTGTGTTATGTGCTATAGACCATTGCAGTTTTTAGTGTCTTTGCAAACTTCAAGTTTTGAAAGTCCTAAGGGAGAGGCAACTATGTGGTTCTAGGAGCTGATTACTAGTGGCTTCATGCTTTTGGTTTGTTGTTCTTGTTTGGTTTTTGGATGACAAATGGATGACACTTATATGTGTTTGTGTTTATTTTCTTCAGGTGCAAAGTGTGGAGCTATGGTCCAGTCTAGTGCATATAGTTGAGCCATTTAGCCACTCATTAGAGGTTCTAGGTAGAAATAGATTTTGATTAGGCTTTATTTTCAGTTATTTATCTAATTCCCTACTAGTTTCTGGTAAATTAATTACTTGTTAGGTGGTTATGGATATATTGATGCTAGTGTGTGATGTCGGGAGCATCACATGTACGATGGAAAGGGGAAAAGGTCACAAAATAATATAATTATTTGATAATGACATTGATGGAATGTAAATTAGCAGAAAAATTAGGTACATAAAGGACTTTATTAAAGATTATCTAGGAAGAGGCTTGAACTACCACCTCTCCAAATACAGATCAGTGGCGACCATTGGAAATAGCAACAGAACAAATATCAGGCAACTAGGAAAGATGAGTGAAAAGGTTACGAGTACCTAACATGTGGAAAGACATCCTAGAATCTATAATTCAGAAATTACCCTTAGAAGCTAACAAGGTACTGGTACTTGATGTAGTAACATGTGCTACAATGGTAGATAACTAATTGACTTGCAACTAAAGGAACTATAGTTGACCTGTGATATGGTCACCATCTGTGAAGACTGATCGTTAGATAGTGTCTATGCAGCAACATGCTAAGCTTATTATGGTAAACCAAACTTGTCCCAACACCAATCCGACGTGTGGCCGCTCCTACCACTATACTCGCATTTGCGTATATCACATCCTTGTCCAGAAGAGCGACCACGACCACGATCACGACCACATCCTTTGGTAAAGGTAGCCACTGCAAATTGATCTAGAATGGCTGTCAGTGTAGCAATGTGTAGACCCCTCACTTTGGTAGCCACTTGCAAACGGACTTATCCGACATAATTTGCTCTAGTGGTGACGAGGCACAACCCAAATTAGAACCCATTTCACCCTCCAAGTTAGCCCAAAGCCTTAACCAAACCCACAATCCAAGCAACCAACCCAGTAGTATTCCAAGCGCATCGGCTAGGCGCACCGTTTGGGTGCACAATCCAGGCGCACCTGGGTAGCGCACAGTCCTAGTTCCAGAGAGCCTAGCCGACGTGCAACTGTTACACACCCAACAGCCACGTAGCCTCCCAACGCTCGAGCTCCCTGTCATTTTGTCTCCAAGTCATATAACTCTTCCTCCCACGTATTGGGATGGGAGCCAACCATTTTTCCACCACCTTGAAGCACCTTTTCTCCTCTCCGACGCAGCCTTCCCTATCGCCGAGATAGCTCCCATTCCGGCCATCCGCACATGCAACCATAGCATTCTAGCCACTACCCAAGCATACCCAAGCATCCCCAGCATCCCTGCAACCCTCCTTCGTTCGCCTCCGTCAGTGCCAAGTACTGTCAGATCGTCGTTAGCCACCGACCGAAGGACACCACAAGTGTACACAAGTAAGTCCTTTCTTTACCATGCCTACTTGTTCTCACTATGGTGTTGTTGTTTTGTGCATGTTTATCTATGGTTATGTATTTGTTGGATTCATTTTTGTTTATTTACAAGCATTCATGCCATTTCCCATTGTCGGTGATGGGTATACGTAGCCCATCTTCGGCTGACGGCCGAAGCACGAGGCCGACGTACCCAGAGTCCCTATCACCTTTCCCTACACTTCATTGAGCACGATCAATCAGAGGATACTCAACGTTCACGGCCCCATCTTGGTTGGCCGAACCCATGGATTCCTGCGACGCTTGGCGAGGGGGCGGGGAAAGACCTTGCATGCATTCATCAGAATCCACATAGCATCCTCATCCTTCCACCTTGCCACCTCACCCTCTAGAAACGCCGGCAAGCCTCCATGGAGCCCGCAGTCCACGTTCACGACCGAAGATGGCCAGAGAACCCAACATTAGGGGAGGTAGGTGGGTAGGCCCACCCTTGCATCATAGGACCTCATTAAGCACTAGGCACACTCACCAGCATCCCATCATGCTCCTTAGGTCATCGATTGCATTGGTTGATTGTCGGAATCCAACATTTCCGACGATCAAGCTTGCTGCCCGAAATAGAACATCTGGGGTGCATCCCGACTGCCCACTAGATTGGAGCACCGACCTGGAGCACCAAGTTGACACCATGTTGGCACACCATTGTGGAGCACCTTTCTGACGCACTACACTGGCGCACCTGCCTTGTTCCAAGCTGTCGACGAGCATGCATTTTGTGAAAAAAGTCAAGAGCGTAAGGTTGCATGCATTTTCACCCTTACTCGCATTTGGCATACGATCAAACATGCATTTTAGACATAGGCGAGTATACATACATGAGCCACACATGCAAGTGATAAGCCCAGCAAAACCAAATTTTCGTGTGTGTGGGGTGCCTAACACCTTCCCCACACGTAACAGAAATCTTTGCCCATCTCTCTGACCTGTAGTGACTAGAGTGTCGCATTCTTTAGGTATAGAACATTGCATTTGCATTTCATACGGCTTTCCTTATCTCCCATTTACGTAGATTAGGTGGCTACTTCATTTTTGCATTCTTTTAGCCTTTCACCAGGAGCTTTCACTGTGACTTTGCTAGTTCTCGTGCATTCAACCTTTCATGCCTCACATGAGTATTCGTCAACATGATTATACAATGAAGATCCTCAAAATAAATTGTAATGATAAAACTGTCTAGACTCCAAGAATTTGCCCACGAATCTAAGAAACAAGCTTCGAATTGAGGCCTACTTGGAAAATAGCTATTGCCAATTCTTCACGGTACTCCATCTTTGAGATATCAACAACAAAGGAGATTATAGATATTACGGTAAAACTCCTGAACAGAATGATCTTCCTTGCGATGAGTGAAGAGATGCTTATAAATCTCGTAGATAAGGGCAATGATTTTCTGATTCCCATAGGTACTTCGCAATGTGTCCTACACTTTCTTTTTCCATTTGAGCATCATCACACTTTGAGCAATACTATCATCCATGTTGTTCTTCAATCATAAGATCACAACGTAATCATTAGCAAATCAATCTTCATATACAACATCTTTCACATCAAAAAGAAAATGAGTTATATAACAAATCTTCCGATGTACACTAAAGAAGGTCTCAAAGGCTTGAGACTATACTAAGTAGTTCTTTCCATCCAACTTGCTCAAGATTCCAATGAAATTTTTGATCCATATATCATAAGAGACCATTCTTCAACCAACCAGTACAACAAAATCAAACAAATGAAGAACAAAATTCCAACACAAACACACAAATAAGGCAACCAATCTGATCAACACATGATAGGCAAAACAACACAAGAACAAGCAAAAAATAGGACAATCGAAGAGTCCTACAACAAGTACATGAAAGAACACAACACATGACAACCTAAAACTACATGCTTGTTCAACAACAAACACTACAAGAGCCATCAAAGGAAAGAGGGGAGGTAGACGATGAGAGGAGAGAGAGTTAAAGAAAAGAGGAAGGCAAACAATGAGAGGAGAGAGCCAAAGAGAGGAGGAATGCCGATCAATGATGCAAAGCGATGGAAGAAACACCAGCAACCGTAGATGAGGCACTAGCTACAAGTGACGACACTAACAACTACAAAGTCTATTGACGACGAGAGAGAAAGAGGTAGAAGGGATTGGTTAAGGTTAGGATTTTATTATAGAAGCTAAACTTTTGATACCATATTAGATTAAGGAAAAGAATAATAACTAGTTTATTACTATGAGAAGAATTACACACACACACACACACACACAGAAATATATAAAACCCCCACTACATGAATATCCTATATCCATCTAACACATGCATAACTAACTTGTGGAATTACCTAAAACTCAGCCTAATAACCAAATTCAACAGCCAAGATTTAATCTCATTTATAATCAACGTCCATCATAAATGGAGCAAGTAACTTGACAAGCTTATGCAGATGTTTTTCTTCTTGACCAAGCAAGATTTGCAATTTGATCCTCGAAGGACAGTCATCCATACAGAATTTATAATTTTAGTTTTAAAGAAACATAATTCTGCTGTACAGATTGTATACTAGTTAAAAGTGCATACTACAGAGATTCAGTAAATTGGGGCGCCTCAAAATCAAGCTCTTGTTTCATGACACAGCTCATTAACCACTCACTACTGTGTGTCCGTACACCCTTTTTTGCAGCTGTCAAGGCATCGTCCATGTCTTCTTCGCATGCTAGAAATATAGTTTTTGATGGTTGCTGCATGGTGCACAGCCTTCGGATGACCTGCAAGGATACCTTCCATAAGATTAATCCATCTTATTTATGTCCCTTCTACAATATAGACAACGAAATATGATGAACAATAAACAGTGTTTATTTATTGGCAAACCAATGGTGCATGTCATCAAAACTAGCAAAATTTACAAGGCTTGCCTACTTCGATGCTATAATAAAATCATCTTTCAAAAAATTATTACTAAAAACTACAACAGAAGACATTATGATAAAAACAGTCCAATATAAATACGGCAGTAAGCGTGGCTTAGTTATCCACAGTTGGACCAATATAATCGGCTTACTTTTCCACCAGCAGTTTCCACAATTGCTGAAAGAACTTTAACTGAAGGCTGAACGTGCTTAGCCATACATATCTGGTAGCCTTTTAGTAATGCGTGAGGGTTTGCCTTTGCTTTGACAACAGCTTCCTTCAACTCTGACTTGTACTTTGATGCATAATCCGAATCTTCTAAAAGGAACTTAGACTCATCTGTTACAAAAGAAAATGAATAACCAGTCCCTCAAAACTACAAAATTGATGAATAAATATGTGGCACATAAACATAAACTCACCCAATAATTTTCCTGCTCTGAAGCTTTCTTTCAACCAACCGGAAGAAAGTATCCAAGCTCTAAATATCATGAAAAATTCCAATAAATTTACGAAATAAAAATTTAAATAGTTGAACCGAAAAAAACATCACTGCAGGATATCCAAATACATACATTTACAAGATCTCAAGATCCGTTTATTAGTGATTTTATTAGCACGTATATTCACCATAAAGATACAGTATATAGCCAATAATGAAAAATGTGTTTCAGATTCAATAAATCCCTTGAACATGTAAGTGCATGTATACCTTCACTTTTACCATATCTTATAAGAAATGCAACTTTAGATTATGTACTTCCTCGAAATCTGAAGAGGAGAAACCGGAGACAAAGTATTAGCAGTCCCTATCGACAAACATCTATTCATTATTAAGACTGTAACTTGTGAAATTTCTCACATGTAGCAATTATATAATATGGTAGTCCATGTGAAAAATGTATATATTCTAGGTTTTTGTCACTGTAGTAATTGTACACATTTAAAGCATGCACTTGCAGGTTCACAGAAATAATCATAATATAGTGATCATTAAACGAAAATGATTACACTAACCCAGAGCAAAGACCAATGCAGAAGTTCAGAGTTCGTCTTGCTTTCCCCGTAATAACATGTGTGCTGATTCCTCCACTAGAGGTAACAGTTCCCCCAAGTTCCTCAACTATCTACTAAGAAATGTTAGAACTTGCAGTGAGTTGTACCATTTAATTATAATTAGGGAGCCATGCAGCAAATAAAAAAATTGAATTTACATGCACATGGAAAAGGAAAAAGTGAAGCATATAACTATCATGATATTTATGATAGCTCAGAATCCCATGAGTTCCTAGCTGATTCCTTGCTGTTCGTTGGCTTCCAGCAAATAGATATAGAGTTGTCAAGCAACTAAGCAAGTAACAAGCAAAGCAATTTCTAATTACAATTGAAAGTTTTTGGTATAGAAACAATATAACTATCTTTTTTGATTGTTTGCTTTGAAGCATGTTTTCCATAGAGGGGAAAAGAAAATTACATCCGCAGACAACCAGATACCTGATTGTCAAGCATAAACATTATCAATTATATAAGGATACATGAGACCATAATAATAGGATATGAGAGTGGATTGTCATAAAGAGACAAGATTGCTTGATTCTTCTGCCACTGTAACATATTTTAATACAAAAGTTGCAGCTATTCAGTTCATTTTGTTAGGAAGGAATCCATTTAAATTATAATGCAGGAACACATAATTACAGCTGTTTAGTTTCCTTTTAGATAGGAATTTTTTAAACAGTAACGAGTTTCTTAGGTAAAACAATAGAGCAGATAAAAAAATTATTTGAAAAGGTTAAATATGTGTTTTTTAAGGAATAAACTAAATAGTGTTAGTGCAGGAAAAGTGTGATATCTTGGGGGTGGGGGTGGTGTGTTGGTTGGTGTGGGTGTGTGTTTGTGGGGAGTGAGGTGATGTTTTGAATTGTAGAGAGATAATGGTATTCTCGAGATCCACCAAGGAACTGTCTTATTTGTTGCACCCATGGTACCAAATGTCTACGCGTGTCACCGAAATTTCACCGACACGTGTCTTATTTTCAATTTACCGATACAACTCCGACACGATGTTGAAATGGAAGTTTTCTAAACAAATATAAATTTTTTTTACCGTGTTTCTTCCGACACAATTCCGACATACCGATATTTTTCCGACACATGTCTGTTTTTCAACTTATCGAAGTCCAACACAAAATCGACATTTAGAACCATAGTTGCACCAACAAGTGGTATCAGAGTCATGAGTCTTTTATTCTATTTTTCAAGCCATTATAGATGTCAGAATACTTGCCAAGTATACTAGGAGAATCATACAGTGGCCACTTCTCCCCACAGGTATATCAATCCAAGATTTCACTCTCATCTTCACCAAGACACATGTATGCCTACTTGGAGCATAGGTAAGCTTTTGTGAATTTGGTGTCTAGATTTTGGTCAAATCCAACAAATTTCCTGCAAGAGAAAGATTGGTAAATGATGTGGTGGCTGCTAACATTGATTAAATAATTACAGTTACACCCATATGTAAAATTCCTATTTATATATTCTAACCGAAGTTCATACATACTGCACATAAAGGTTACTTGTCAATAGAAGCTTGCTATTCATGCTACAATTTGCGAAAGTTGGGACTTGTTTGAGGCTAGTTCAGCCTAGGCCACTCACTTGAAGTCTTACACAATTCAACCGAAATTAAGCCTGATCCAAGGTGGACCAGAACTTACTTGTGACAATTGAGATTGTTTGACATCAAGTGGCAGCCTGACCAAAGGATACCTTTTTATCAATTGTGAATTCCAGTTAAAGAAATTTAACACAATATCATTACGTAAATAATAACATATCATAGAGAAGCAACTTGGATCTTAGTTATATTGGAAAGACTTATAAGAGGCTTCACCTTTGTTAGACATGCTTTTTTGGCAGAATCTGCAATATTCATGAACATAACTTTTGGATGCTTTCTTTCCAGAACAAGCTTATTAATAGATTGAGGTTCATCTGTGTCATGGTCTGCTTTTATTATTCCTTCACTTTGAAATGTTGAACTACAGAATTGAGAAACTTCAAGGGGCACTTTCAGTAAAGCTTTGCCTTTGTTGCTTTTAGAGGCAACTTCATTTGCAGCATGACCACAATAAATATCCAATTCAGAATCCCGACGACAACCAACATGGTGACTAGCTTTGATTCTCTTTGACTTTAAGGAAGATAAAGAAGCTTCCCAAACCCGCCTTTTTGCATTTAGTCTGGAAAAAGAGCAGTCAAGGCTTTCAGCTTCATTGCTTTTCTCCACCTCCCATATATCAACAGAGACCTTATCAGGGCCTAATCTGTTTGAAGGAGCCAAGTCACTTGAGATTTGCACTGATAAAGCATCAGAAGGAAAACCTGCAAAACCAGGGAAATTAGAATGGATGGCTCATTATCACTCTTCGACTTCAATCCAGCATCCTCAAGCCAAAATTTAACGGTTGCCATAAGGTATGCAGAAATTATCAGAGGAAAAATGAGCTCAAAAAATAAATCAATGACAACATTCAAGATGCAAAACCTTGATTTTAAAAGTTATATTTCTACAAGAAATCCATGTGTATATTCTCTTTAAAGAAAAGGAGAGGAGCAAACATGTCTGGATAAATGGATGTTATAGTGACATCTACTTCAAATAAAAAATGATTTCATTGATCAGAACCTCACATGAATCTAACACTTCAACAAATGTCATTCATGTTACTTAAGAAACAAATAACGACAAAATAAATTATAATCAATGCTGATAATAACCAGGTTCACATACCATCTAGATTCCCATCATCTGTTGAGCACCTAACTCTTTCTGATAATCGAGGGGCGTTTTTCTCTGTTTGTTGGGGAACAGTGCTGAAGACATTGGCAGTCTTATCTACAAAGTTACTCTTAGTAGTTCCAACAGGATTAGGTAATTTGGCATGTGACTTTGAATATATGCACAAATTTAAGTCAGGAGACTTAACTGGAATCGACGGCTTTCCAAGGTGAGCAACCATTAGAGTAGAGCCACCTGGAAAGCATAACGCTCGCCGAATCTCAGCCTTAATTGGTAGCCTGTGAGCCCTTCCCGTATTGTCCACATCTCCGATTGATACAAAACCCTGCATTTTACTAAGTAACTGGAACTTAACATGCATAAGAAAGCCTGCTTACAATAGCAACTGGCACTTTGGTTTTGAAAATAACAATCAGAGGGAGCAGCAGGTTAGGTTCAGGGAAAGCATAAAAACCCTGGAAATATTCATGAAAAAGATTCTGTTGTAGCCTTGGTTTGGATTATGATGAACTACAGGCATGACTAGTGTAAAGGGAAAAAATGGTTCCAGAAAGAATTTTGATAATTTTTTCCTATATTAGTGCATAGACACTTGTGGTCCCTTTCCATTATCTTTCAGAGTATATGAATACTTGGATGCTAGAAATTTCCTGACAGAAGCTGCTTCCTCTGTCACCAAGCCGCACTTTCTTCTTGTTGAAATCTTCTTTTCTTCAGTTGCATCCATAAAGTTCATAAAGCTAACGATTTTGTCTCCCAATGTCCTGAAGATTAGCTGATTCACATTTTCATCTCATTGGGATGAACGTGCATACTGTCTAATCACACTTGGCTGCTTCACATTCTGTACAAGCTTCAGCTATTTCACTCTGCCTCCAGTAAGTTGGGGATGTATTGGATCATCCTGGTTGGACAATACAATAGTATAACCAGAAGTTGAATTCTTTTAAGACAATCCAAAATGCAAGTACCGCTCCTTTAGGGGAATCCTTTGCTGTACTCATTTAGAAATCTGAATAGGGTAGCATCATCACAATGATGCATGACCAAGTGTACACAGTCCTTAGTTAAAGATGGTATTTAGTTAAAGATGGCATTGATTAAACTAAAAGCTCAAAATGCAAAACAATCGTCAATAACTGCTATTAAAATCAGTTTAAGAGGAAAATGAGTTTATAACAGTTTGGTGACAATCTGACATCTCTAATGAAATCTTAGTCAGGTACTACTCTCCTAAGGAATAGGATTCAGATTTGATCCATGAAAAGGTTCTCATCTTAGCAAGGTAGGAGGTTTACGAAGATATCAATTTTATAGTGATTGCGTAAAAATCCATGGGTATTATGTAAATCAAGATTATGCAGTCAAAAGAAACTGCACTGAGAATTGACACAAATAAGTGTGAATGTAAATGCAAAATCATCTCATGTCTTGTCTCATACCTGCTTCATCCAAAAGCCTTCAGACTCCTTGTCTGCCCAGCAGAATATTGTCGTAACACCTACACCCTGAAGTCTTCTTTTTAATTCCTCATAAAGACAGAAGCCAATGCCCTGTCAGAAAAGGTGAAGTGTAAACATCATCAGTAAAATTCCATGTTCAAGAAAAAAACCGATACATGCTGGATTTGTCTATTACCATCAAAAGGCATCTCAAGTCATTGTAGTTGTTAGAGTTGGTTTATCATGTTAGTCGTTGGATAGTGTTAATGGATCTCATGTGGATCTATATATCCTCTATGCTTTATATGTGTCTTGTACCCTTCATTTTCATTTTGTGGAATCTAGATTATTTTCTTCATATTGGATGTATAAGATATATCCAAAAGTTCATCATCACTTGTAACTTCAAGGTACAAGCTTTCATCACTTAATCCAACTTAAAAAGTAAAATGCCATGAAACATTTTAACATCAGGTGACAGACTTTCAAAGCTTGGAAGAACTACGATATTTCCCGATGAAAACTGGCACTATGATGCTATGCTGCAAGCCTACAACACCTTAACCACAAAAGAAATCATGATGATGATTGCCACAGAGAGAGAAAAACAAGATCATATATTGTTTAATTGTTTATACACTATGAAATATGAATGTCACCAGTAGCAGCACTACACCTTTCAGAAAAGAAAAGAAAATAGACACTCATCCATTTAAACTCTGTTTGACATTGAGAAGCCAAAGTATTAATTAGAAGCATGTTTGACCTTTTCATATACACCATAATGGTGTTGAAGAAACGTTTCTACCTTTTTCTGATAATTTGAGCAAACAACAGCTAGTGGAATTTCAGCAAATTGCGTATCTGCAGGGATTATCTGATATGAAATAGCCGCTATGACCTGTATGGTGCACAGAAAAATAATGATAATTAAATTTTTGGTAAAGGCAACCATAGGTAATGTTTGGAAGTCAGGGAAAAGACTAGGACCAAATGAGACTGACCCCAAGATAGATATTATTAAAGATGGCCTATAAAATAATAGACATAGGAAATGCTAGACAAACAAGAAAGCACATAGTGTATCACCAGAAACTAGATGAATGGTGTAAGCTATTGCAGCACATCAAATTAATTAGATAAATTTTTACGGAAGTCACCTAAGATCTAACAACTTTGGAAATTTGAGGAACCATGTAACATTGACATAACAAACGATAAATTGTAACACCCCAGACCTAACTAACCAATAACAACCTGAGACCCAACAACTAAACCTAAAATGTTTAAACTGAAATTGATGAGGTAGTTAAACCTAATCTTTATTTAACTCTATCTATTTACTTTTCTAAATAATGTAGAAATAAAACTTAAGATGTTACAATATATTGTATTTAAACATTTGACATTCTCATCAAAAGACAGAGTCATGCCCAGACAATGTAGTCTAGTGGTGACCCTTTAAGGCCCAGGAGTTTCCAGACACTTTAAGGTATTTATAGATTCTCAACCAGTGGTCAGGCAGGCATCCCAGGAGTATAAGGCCCAGTACGTCACCATGGCTCACTACCTAGGCAAGGTGTAGCGTTTAATGGCCGCCTTTGGTAGCTACAACTTTCTCGAAATACCAAGAATGGAGAATACAAAGGCAGACACCTTTTCTCACCTGACTTCTACATTCAAAGGCACCACCGCCAACATTGTCTTTGAGTTTCTATCAACAACCAATTTGGAGGTCACTTCGATTGTCGTAATCATTGGAGAGGCAAATGACTAACACTCCTCACTCTAGTAGTACTTGAAGCCATGAAGGAGGGTAGCCTGTTGACTAACCCTATCAAGGCGAAGTAGGTCATATGCCAGGTGGCTCAGTATTGCATAACAAGCAAATATACAGGCACTCCCTTACTTGCCCATTACTTCATTGCGTGAGAAGGGATGAGTGCCACCTTTTTCTGAAGCATATTAATGAAGGTGTGTACTGTAACCATTCTGGAGCCCAATCTCTTGCATATATAACCCTACAACAAAGGTATTACTGGACACCCTTAGGGGCAGACACAATCAAGCTAGTTCAAACATGCGATCAATGCCAATGCTTTGCCTTCGAACCACACACCTCAGAAAATGAGCTCGCATCAATAAGCTCCCTGATCCCTCTTGCACAGTTGGGGATCAACATTATAGGATCGTTTCCAAAGCACCCTTGGTAGCTATAGTGGCTTATCGTCTCAATGGATCACTTCATCAAATGAGTAGAAGCCAAGCCAATTGCCAGAATCATTGATAACTAGACCAAGAGATTCGTCTTTTGACAACCCCTTGGCCATGGTGGTAGACAATGGCACCCAATTCACAAGTCGGCCCTTCCACACTTTCTGTTAGGAATACGACATCAAGCTCAAATTCACCTCAGTTACCCACACTCAGACCAATGACCAAACCACGGTGACAAACAGAACCAATCTACACACCCTCTAAATGAAGCTAGAAAGAGCCACCAAGCTATAGGCCAACTACATACCGAAAGCACTTTGGTCCTACCACAACCACCAAGGAGACCCCCTCTTTTTTGGCGTTCAGCTCGAAACCGACCAAACTGTCAATTCCTAGCTACCGTTTGCTCTAGTTCATCAAGGGTTTCAACGTTGACAACCTCTAAGTGAGAAAGGATCTATTGGAAGAAGTCCAACTCCAAGCCCAAGTCTACATTGCCACCCAACAATAATGTATGGTCTATTACCAACGATAATGTGTCCACCTGCGACCCATCAACGTAGGTGATCTGGAACTCAGGTGGACAAACATGTCCAAGTACAACCTGGATCAAGGCAAGCTATCTCCAAACTAGGAGGGGTTGACTCAACCATCCACCAACCGAGGAGGGAGAACAAGGAGCAACCCTACCGCAATCGTGGAATGCCACAAACCTACGACGTTATTACCTTTAACTCTTGTATTTGTACTTTGTCCCAATTAATGCAAGAATGCTCTTTCCTTGGTAGAATTGCTTTCCATTCACATCAAGTCCTCGGTCAGGCAACAGGGCTCGGTCCCTTTGCTACAAGTAATTTTTTTTTCTAAGTCTTGCCATGACTAAATCTGGACAAACCATGTCATAACAAACTCTGGACATGTCAAGCCCTCGATTAAGTGAGAGAACTCAATCTCTCTCTCTCAAGTGAATTTTTTCAAAATCTTGCTACAACTAGTTTCAGACAAGCCATACTACAACAAACTTCGAGCACACTAAGCCCTTGATTAGATAAAAGGGCTCGATTCCTCACCTTTGAATAATTTTTTTCTAAATCTTGCCACGACTAACTTTTGACAAGCCATGTTACAACAAATTTTGAGCATATCAAGCCTTCGATGAGCAACTCAATCCCTCTCCCTCGAGTGAATTTTTCTAAGTCTAGCCACAACTAGCTCCAAACAAGTCGTGCTAGAACCGTGATATCAAATTTCAACTCATGTCGATGAAATATCGTCAACATGTATTGGTGCGTGAAATAAGGAAAACAAAATTTAAGGATATATCGCAACATACTTGATTTAGGTGGATATTTCGATAGGTGTCGGTAGATGTTGAGTATTTTTTTACACTAAATTTAACGTATCGGCCAACATACCTTTCCCACAATCCGATACGGACGACACGACTTTAAATTCCATTGGTTTCTTACATCAATCACATGCACCTTCTCCCCACTTCTTACCTCCTCTCCTCAAGTTTCTCCAACGGTGATCGAGTGCTTTCTCTTGCGTCCTACTGTCCTACCGTCCAACCAACCATCTTACCCTCTAATGCCCTCCCCTTAAACTTCTCTTGCACCTTCTCCTACTTATTGCCATCTTGCATCCTTGTAAATATGTCGTTGCTGTTCAGCTTTCTTTTGCCATCCAACCATCTTCATCGATCCCCTTTACTATCGAACCATCTCTGTCGGTTTGCTCCTACTGTCTAACCATCTCCGCCGACCAGTCATCCTCGCTCTACTCTAGCCTCTAAGTCTCAACCAGGTTCGTCCATCTACCTTTGCTGTCCATTCATCTTATTTTTCTTTTAAAGTCTGTGTAGTATCGCTTATATCTCAAACCATCCCTTCCTCCTTTTTTTTTAATGTAAAAGTTGTCCATTCTTCAATTTTTTTTTTCTTTTAAAGCTTATGTCATCCAAGTGTGACTTATGTCTAGAACCATCCCTTTTTCCTTTATTTTTATTTTATTTTGTAAATGCCTTTATCATCTAATCAATCCTTCCTTCGATTTTTTTAAGCCTTTCCGTTTAAGTCTTGAACCATCCTTCTTTTTTATTATTTTTTAAAGCCTTTGTCAACCAAGTCATGAACCATCTACAAGTTTCTTTTTTAAGTTCATTTTCTTTCTTTCTTTTTACAAACGTAAAAGATGTTTGATGGATTTCTTATATATTTCAATATGAGATTCAAAGATGTATAGTATAGTTTAAGTTCACATGTATATCTCAGGTATAAAGTATAAACCTAAATCTTAGTTAGATTTAACATAATAATACATAAATTTAAGATTTTTTTAGGTTTATTTTATAATTATGAATATTGATGTTAATAACTTGCTATATAATTATATAAATTATTTATATAATATATGGATTTAACCTAATAATCATGTTTTTGCATAGATCTTTAGATAGATTTAAGGAATTTTCACGTTTATTTCGTCATTAATTAAAAATCAAGATTTAACCTAATAATATTTCAATTCATCACATAGATAATAGATCTAATATAATAATTATATAAAATCAGCATTTTTTTTAAAAAAATAAGAATATTTCATAATTGATTAAAAATCAAGAAAATTTAAAAAAAGAGAGGAATGAGTATAAAAATCAGGAATAATTATACTTGATGTATTTCTATTTGTTAGATCTTAAGTTTTTACATGTAATTTCATGTTTTTTTGGGTGATTCGCAATTTGAAAGGACTTTTGCGATTTCATTTATTAATTTAATTTTATTGTCTTTGATTAATACTTATCCTATACTTAATATTATCACTTTAGTATTGTTGTACCATTTTCATATTATGCCACAACCACAAATTGTATTATTTAAAACAACTTTCAATTAAACCTTATTTTTTTAAGTTCACATGTAATCTTAGATATAAAGTATAAACCTAGATTTATCTTTGCAAAAACAACAAAAAAACTTTATCTACAACATATGCTTGACGTTGCAGTAAAAAAAATACAGAAATAAAGACACCAACTGAACATGAAATCATAAACAAATACATTAAAGTAAAGAAGAAAGAATTTAAAATTTACATTAATAACTTGAAACAACAACAACCAACTTATAAGGTGACTGTCATGTGTGATGATTGGACAAATATTACAAGAAAGTAGATCATCAACTTCATAGTTTACTGTAATGGACCAATGGTCGTGTAATTTTCTTGAAGTCCATTGATACTTCTGATGTTATTGAATATTACAAGTACACATACAAACAAATAGAAGAAATTATTAAACAAGTGAAGATTAACAAACGTGATGCAAGTAAGACTAGTTCCAAGATTATGAAAAAGTATAACATATATTAGATACCATGTGCAACGCACTGTATTGGTCTAATATTTAAGGACTTCAAGAAGACAAAGTTTGTGGAGAAAATAGTAAGAGATGCAAAGCTTGCAATAAATTTCATTTACAATCACTCATTTTTACTAGCTTTAATGAGATCACCCGAGTATTACAGTGATGATTTGATTCTTCTGGGAGTCATAAAATTTGTAACAAATTATATTACTCTTCCAAGTATAACTGATAGAAGAAATAAACTAAAGTATATGTTCAATTCGCCACAGTGATACAGATACTACGAGAGTGAAAGTCTAATTGGTATGAGAGTAAATTCAATTATAAATAATATATATTTTTTGGTGAATTGTCAAAAAATTGTAAATATTATGAAATTAATTTCAAAGATTTTTCAATTAGTAGATGGTGATAAGAAGTCTATCATGGATTTTTTATATGAAAGACTATAAAATTGATGAAAAATGCTATGGTTGATGCAGTATACATCTAAAATTATAGATGACAGAAGGTCTAATATGCTTTTCCATCCTCTACATAAAACTGGAAAACATTTTAACATATACATTCATGTTTTTTCATCATTATGTTTCATTTGTTACACAATTGTTTACTAAATGAGTTTTTTTATCACTGTAACATATTATTTGAATTCACATTTTCAATACAGTCATCAACTTAGTAACCGTATTGATTTATTAACATCTGTTAAAGATGTGATCAAAAAATTGAAACTTAATGTTAATGTCTAAGTACAAGTTCTTAATGAAATAAAGTACTTTCAGAATGAACTTATATCATTTGGAGAGCCTTATATTACACATTCTTATGACACAATGATTCTAAATAATGTTTTTAATATTATTTCTTTTATTTCATAATATTACTTCATAATATAGTTAATAATTAAATATCATATTTCAAGTGAACGATGGATGCTAAATGGAATAGATGTTCCAAATCTAAAGAATATTGTTGTATAGGTTTTATCTCAAACAACAGAAACATCTGATTGCGAACGAAATTATAGCACATTCAACCTATTAAACACTACAATGTTAAATGACTTGATATTTGTGCATTATAACATACAACTAAGAATAAAACATATTAAAAAGGAAGAAGAAAAAGACTATATAGACCCAATAAATGTTACATATATTTATAATGAGGATGAAGAAGATGATGCCATACTTTAGTAATTGCAAGAAATAGAGAATCAATTCTAAATGAAGAACAAAGTAAACCATATTCTAGAATTACTAGTGAAATGGACATTGATATAAAGAAATATATGAACCCATCAAGACGTTCTCTTGGACATACTTTATGCTTAAAAGATGATAGTAACACAAATGATGATGATAACATACAATCACAATATGATAGTGGCATTAGAGATGTAGTCCCATCTGTAACAGAAGAACCACAAGAAGAGAGAAACGCAGAGGTCATTTAACCCATTTACAAGATAGGATGATTTCATACATGCTACATAAGACAAGGATCATTGAGTCCAACTAGAAATTCATTATTGACAAAGGGATCGTCATGATCAACAACTAGATGAGAACTCTTGGAGCAGTCATACAAGAAAATCTTTATTAAACTCACTTAACACTTTAAGTATTCATAATCCTAAAAATCCTTATAATTATAGTTCTTATGACGGTGGTTATGTTGGACAAAAAGATTATAACACTGAAAGCAATTGGACAAGAACTACATCTTCTTATGCTCTAAGTGAACAAACTGGATGGAATATAGGCTAGTTCTTTCATTATCTACCTCCTCCAACACAATATGAAAAGCAACTATCTGAACATCCTCTAAGTCATTCTTATATCCCTCGATAACCTCAAGATATTCCTCAATCAATATATATAATTCTACAATATCTACCAATAAAATTCATAATACAACTGCCAATATCACAATATCACTACTACATCAATGAATACCAAACATATTATAATTATATATTTTGAAACAACTATGTATTTTGAAGAGTCCTAAGTTCGACAACAAATTCATCAAGAACACAACATAATTGATATACAAGAAGAATATTTTGATCAACCAAAACATTGTTTATAGTATTAAGCATATATAAGGTAATTTTTCTAAATGCTTTTGTTTTTAAATATTTATTAAACATTTATACGTATTATTTATACTTTAAGATATTTCTATTAGGTCCATTTACTGTATTTTAATGTGATAGATATTGAGATTTGTTGATGCAACACAATAAAGTGATGATACATGCATCAAGGTAATTGAAGATTCATGAAAAGAATTACCTAACCCATAATTTGGAACTTGCTATAATAGTTTTTTGCTTTGAAGATTTGACACCACTTGTATAAGAGCAATTTGAAATGTTCATTGACCATGAAAGTTTGAAATATTTGTTTTCTCAAAAAAAATTCAATATAAGGCAACATTGATGGTTGGAAACTCTGAAAGACTTTGACTTTAGTATGTCCTATCATCTTAACAAGACCAATAAGGTGGTAGTGCTTGTTAATATGTCGATTGAGCCAAGCATAATAGATAAAGTTCTTATAGCATAGAATCAAAGTTGTAGAAAAAGATAGAATCAAAGTATTCTGAGTTTGAGTTTAGAGTTGCACCTGATCGAGGTTCAATTCAAGAATAGATTACGGATTTCTGTTAAATCTGAATAATGAAGGAGATCTTAGAAGAAGCCTAAAGATTGCCTTATAACATTCAAGCTTATTTGATAAGTCACCTTTCTTTTAAATTTTGAGGACAAATTTTTTTAAGAGTGGTAGATTATTATGTATGGTATCTTTCTAAAGTGGTGCAATATAAGCAAGGATCAATTAGGGTTTTGTGCGTGATTATGGAAGGTGACATTTTGATTAAAAGGATTATTAAAAGCTTTAATAGGGGTGTTGGTAGGGGGATTAGGGTTGGTCAGAATCTATAAATAGAAACTCTTGTCTCTCCATCTCATAAGGGTTGCATGAATCAAAAGAGAGTGTGAGTGAAGGAGACTAGATGGCGAGAGCTCATCGGAGATCAAAGGTGCGACTAAACAATAGTTACATGGGAGCAATGAGAACTCTTCAGTGAAAGGTATGTGGGTTGACAAGTTTACGTTTTGGGTTTAAATAGTTGAAGTCTTTTGTTTGTGACTCTTTGACTTGGGAAAGGCTAAGAGATGTGATGAAATGGATGGCTGGTGGTGATGGTGGTGGTGTTGGATGGGTTAAACTTGGAGAGAGAGATGGCACTTTGAGTTTACATGTGTAGTAAGGGCCTAGACTCTTGTGATTCTCAATATTTAAAAAACATGTTTAGTAATATTATTGTCACTTTAGTCGGTTGTAAAAATCAATACTTAAAATATCGTATATTAATGGTTGATTAGTAATGTATGAGAGTGTTAATCATGATAAAATATCTATAGATAGCGTTGGTACGTTGAAATGAAGACTGGAATGAGCTGGAATAAAATGAAAGAATTCTATTTCGATGTTTGGTACAAAAATATCTTTGAAATAAACATAAGAATAAAATTTCCTTAGAAATCAAATTCTCATTGAACATGGAAATTTCATTCCTTCCAAAAAAATAAGAAATTTGATTTCCATCCTATTGGAAATAAAAAATAAGGAAAACCCGACGCCTCTTCCTCCTTCCTCAACCCAACGTCCCTTCCTCCTTCCTCTACCTCCCCCCTCCTCGGCCCCTAAAGCCATTCATCTTCTCTTGGCACCTGTAGTACCTTTTCGAAACAATAGATTGGTTCGTCAGGAAGAGCTAGGCCTATGACCTTACAAGGTTGAGGAGGAGGTGGTCCTTGTTGCGATTGTTATGGAGGTAGGAGGATTCTAGTGGCAAGGCCCAAGCTTCGGCTCGTACGTGTCCTCTTCACCACTACCACCGTCGTCGTCTTCGGATCTGAGCTCGGTTTAATTCGACAACAATTCCAGGAGCCTGGATGAGAAGATCAAGTTGCCGAGGGATGAGAAGGTGGAGGGCAAATCTACTAGTAGTGGTAGGGAGCAGAAAGAGGAGAGTAAGGAGGAGGAGATCCAAGAGAGATCTAAGGAACGGATGGAAGCAAAAGCTGACAGTGACGAGAACCAAAGGATGAAGAAAGTGGAAGAGCCAGAGCAAGAGAAGAATAAGGTCAACGAGAACCAACAGCAGTCGAATGATGAATAGGGTGAGAATAAGAGGGAGCTGGAGGGAGAAGGTGATGTGAAGCAACAAGAATTGAAGTCGGGGGGAGAGATCGGAGGTCACAAATCTAACGATTGGCCAGAACAGGCCATGGACGATGTAAATGGACCAGTCTGATAATGAGAAGGAGAGAAGAAAGGAGAGTTCGCAGTAACAAGGAGATGAATCTAGCAGTGAGCTTGGGAACAAAATTGGTTAGAATTAGGAGTTATGTAATGTCATCGCAGGGACAAATTACATTCCTTGTCTTGATAACGAGAAGGCTCTCAAAACTGTTCACATCACTGGGTATTATGAGCATACGGAAAGACATTGTCCAGAAGAGGGACCAAAGTGTCTTCTGTCCTTACGATTGGGTTACAAACGCCCTATCGAGTGGCCTACAAGCAGAGACAAGGTAAACACCCTATCGGTTGATTCCATGTTGTTGGTTTATCACAAACCTGTTAGAATTATCTTATTATCCTATATTAGGTGTAGTGGATTATTAAATTATTAGATATCTATTTAGTCTAAGATATCTTTTAACTCATATAAATATGTAACTCTTCACTATTGAATTACATTAGACTCTATTTTTCTCCTTTAATCTCAACATGGTACCAGAGCTTGGGTTTAAACCCTAATTTCTTTCCCACCACCACTACCCGTTGGCATCCACCTTGTCGGAACCACCCACTGCCGCCTGCACCATCGAATCCTCTCGCCGCTGTCAACCCTACAGGCCATCTTCCCACCACCGTCTGTCGACTCTCCAGCAATTGTCGATTGCTCTTATAGCAACCGAAAGGGACTTCGACAACCCCCCATCTCGCAAGAAAAGCAGTCCAACCCACTGTTAGTCACCGTCCCGTGATCCAGGCCATGTTTTAGACATCTCCGTGTCTTCTCCTACCATGTGTATGTGGATACGTGATATCCACACGTGTTTGTGCCTCTGAACCGTGTGTTGGTGTCTCTAAAAGGTAATTGTGGACTGTTTTTTGGCCATATCTACGTCAAAGTAGTTTTTTCTCTACACCAGTATAGAAAATTAAATCTTAAAAATCCCGTTTATCATGACCACCTGTGAATCTTTAGTGAAGAACCTCAATAGGACCTCTGAAAAACCGAATGGCAAAAATTATCTACCTTGGACACAAAGTTTTGAGACGTTTATCATCGTTCATCGTAAAATCAATCATCTCAACAAACCTCCTCCAGATGGTAAGAACGCCACATATGATGACAGGTTAGTGGATGATGCAACCATTGTTTCTTAAATGGTCAATAATATGGAGTTATGATAATGAGACTTGCAAAAAAGATATAAGATACTTTACATCTCACCTATGGTCATGAAAAGAATATCTCCAGAGTCTTTGAAGTATATGAGCAGTTATTCACTTTCCGTCTGCTCCAGAACATTTTATATTATTGAGGGCCTTGCTGGATGAGCTTGAGGTATACCAGCTTTTGACTGCTGACATCATTTAGATGAGACAGTATCGTAAAGAGCTAACTGTGGCGATCTACCTTTTCAACCTGCCTCCGGAGTTCAATTCTCAGATCAAAGGACAAATACTAGGAGTTAATAGTGTACCAGATCTGCAGATAACCTTTGCTCATGTTCTGCGTATCTCCACAGCCACTCCCTCTCCAGTCCCTGATCAGTCCAAGATATGGTGATGAAAGGAGTTATTTCTATCCTCTACACTCAATCATTTGAGTAGTTGACTGATGTCTTCACAAAGGGATTGAATGTTAGGATGTTTAAGTCTTTATGTACCAAGCTGAGACTAGTTGATATGTATGCTCCAACTTGAAGGGGAGTGTTAGAGTTATCATATTATCTTGTATTAAGTGTAGTGGATTATTGGATTATTGAATATCCATTTAGTCTAAGGTATCTTTTATCTCATATAAATATGTAACTCTTCACTACTGAATTACATTAAACACTATTTTTCTCCTCTAATCTCAATAATACCAAACACAGGAATGGAAAAAAAACTATTTTATTCTATTCTATTCCAAATTCCTTTCCGAAGTACATCCCATTCCAGTTTATTTTTATTCCGGTGTACCAAACACAACAGTAGTGTGACTAAAACAAAAGGTTATTATATGTGTTAGTGTAGAACAAGAGTTATTTCTGTTATATTGATGAGTATAATAATTTAAGTGTGCAAGTTTTAAAGATAGAACCAACATTAAGGTCTTGGTATTATGACTTTTCAGAGTACTAACCATATAATAAAGGTCATATTGAATTGAGTAGTAGAAATCAATGGGGAAATGTATATAATTATGTCTAGAACAATTATTAGAAAGATTAAATGCTATTTTTTACAACGTACAATTGAAGTTTAATGAAAGGATCAAATTATTTATAAGAATTAATTTAAGTGTACAAGTTTTAAAGATACAAGCAACATAAAGTCTTGGTATATTGACTTTTCGAAGTATTGAGCATATGAATGGTACACCGACCTAATGACGTTTAGTGTCTAGTTCTTATGACGACCTAATGACAACAACTAACATTTACTGTTATTGATATAGGTCGGTATATAAAGGTATCACTAAATGAAAATGAAAAGAATTTGTTTTTGTTCATGAATTAACAAAAGCAAGGATGAGTCATATATCATCTAGAAGACCACTTATGTTGGTGGTAGGAGGTCTAAGGGTTTCATTAAAAAGAATTAATAAATCCTAATAAAATGAAATTTACTTCATAACATATTATGCATTTTCGAATGTTTTAATTGTGAATATTTTATTAGGTTATTTTCTATTCATATAGTTAAAGGATTTTTAAGTTAGCATCCTTTCCTACTAAGTTTTTGCAAACTCAATTGCATTGTTGTCAATTGCAGGTAATTTTGTAGAATAGAAGTCAATAAGTGCATGGAGTCCGTAAAGGAGATTTCCATAATGGTGCACATAGGCACATTTAAGTATTGTCCAACGAATCTATAGTAGATTGTTGTTGTTTAATAATTCAAGTATCAGCAAACAAATGATTAACTAAACCTTTTCTATTTTATAAGATTACAATGTTCGCATACATGAGTGTTTATACATGTTGAAATAATCCCACATTGAAAAAGTGAAGATTGAAACTTGTAGTTATATATAGATAGACCCCTCCACTTATTGTCTATTGGTTTTGAGTTAGATGTCCATATTTCATTATGATATCAAAGCCGAAAGAGGTACAAACAGACCTAAGTTCACACACATCCATTCATGTTTAAAAGAGACACTTGTTGGATTTAAAATAGACCACAAATAAAAGAAAGTATTGGAATAATTTTACATTTAAAAAGTGAAAACTGGAACTTGTGATTATACATAGATGGACCTCTCCATTCATTGTTAATTGAATTTGAGTTGAATATCTACATTTCAACAATACAAATGAAACATTATCAAAGTTTTAATTGTAGTTCGTATTATTTATCTCAACAAAATATTCAGATGCTAGCTCAGATTAGGTATCATCCACATATGTAAGTTTTCTATGTGACTAGGTGCTTGTTATCACTTCGCCAAAGATTTCATCCGGTAAGATGTATAAAAAACCATAAAGTCATTCCCTACTCGCTGACTGCCTAGTAACATTCCATCCAAATGCAAGATGAAGAGACAGCAATGTGATGAGTTGTGAAGCAGAGTTCAGTACAAAATAATGATCACAGTGCAAAAGGGCTAACTGGAGAAATGCTTAAAATATCTTACCTGTCCAGACCCCTCCACAGAATTTGTTCTCAGAACCAATGTTCTATACTTCCTGTTGGAAAGACAAGCACAAAAGCATTGAGATATGCCAAATCTCTTTAAAAAAATGTCCATAAAGAGCAAAAGGAGTCACTTAAAGAGCAAGAGAAACATTGGAGTACAAAGGAAGGTTCCTTACCCATTAGACACACATTTTTCAAGGAACAAGGATTTCTTTCCAGTATTTGCTGAGAAAGTCATTGAAGGAAGTGCATCCATGTAGATCTTTAGAATCTCCTACAAGAACAGGTGTGACTACTAAGGAGCATAAGAAGTTTTAACAATGAATAAAAGAAACTAAATTGTTATTTACAGGAAGCCTTAGCAATGACTGAAAATATAAATTCACTGCATGAAGAATAAGAAGAAGAAGAGGAAGAAGAAGAGAGTAAAAATTTTAATGAAGAAAGCATAGAACAGTCAAGGGGATGTAATGTTTGGAGCTTGGACTAATAAGAAACTAACTGGAACATTGAAAGCAAAACAAAACAAACTTGTGATCCAAGATTTAAAGAAACACCTATGAAGGGTGAAAATCATGCTATATGGATGCCAATTGATTTCATTTTATTGATGTATAAAAACAAGAGCAAAGAAAGTACCTGAAGGAGGGACTTATTGCGGCTGTCAATATCTTTTGGATTCACAAGCAAGAATGAGTTAGCCTCTACAATGGGAATTTCTTCTCCTATTGGTACAGGATGGAAACATTGAAAATACTTTATTAAACATCATATACAAAATAGTGTGGGTCATTGTGTTTGAAAAACATACAAATATTCAAACATCTGTTTTTTTTTTATTCAATTATGGTTAGTTGTTGACTCCGAATTTGAACTCTGGTGAGGATTATGGAACCATAATGCCTCGATCAATTAAGTTACTTGAGTTGGTTAATTCTCAAACATCTGTCGCCAACATAACATAAATGTGTGGCAAAGGATGCCAGCCACTGCTACGCATGTTTCCGCCACAAGATAGGCATGTTGGAAAATCAATTAAATGGGAAGGAAACATGCCTCCGCTAGAGCACTATGATTGCCGTCAGAGGAAAAAAAAAAGGACAATAGGAAAAATGGATGTACAAGTAGCTGCAACGTTCTTGATGATGAAGATAAAACACGTGAAACCCAACAATTTACAGAGATATATGTCAATTTGTTCTAATTCTGTATCCGACATGCCGGTTATCCAAGACTAACAATATGCATATCTACATTCCCTGTAACAAAACCAGAAAAGCAACAAATAAGTACCATTATCCTGCAGCTTTCGGTCGGAAGAGTGCCGACTACGAGCCCTCGTAGTCACGTACTTCCTTGAATCATTCGCTGCCCCAAACCCCACAACAAAACAATTCAGAGAACGTGCATAAAAACCCAAACAAAACCTACACCTACACAAACATCGAAATCTGGAGGGGTTTCCACCTGAGATTCTGATCTTGGCCGTGTCCGAGAAGGAAATGAGGAGGGATCCCGCGTTGGTGATGGAATCGCAAGCGAACCCGCTTCCTTCGACCTCGACCTCGCAGTTCCCTGCGGTGAAGCAAAGAAACCGGAGATTAGAAACGCTGTTTAACAGCGGGAGGTGGGGGGTTAGGGTTTTGCACATGGAGACGGGAGTTGGAAGGAGGTACCGATGGAGAACCGTCGGAAGGAGGACCGTTTTCTTCTCGCCATTTCTTGCTCTGGTACTTGTGTTCTCTCTCCAACAAAGGGTGGGAAGGTGGGAAGGTGGGAAAGGGTTTTATAGAAGGAAACGAAAGAGGGTGACGACAGAACAAACACGTGATAGGAAAAAAAAATAAAAATCGCGGGAATTGTATTCTAGCAAGTAGTGTGACCCTAAGCATGTGTTTTTTTTTTTTTTTTTAATGGCCTACGATTATGTTACTTATTAATCGCTAGAGCACTATGATAGGGAATACGGTTTAACACCGTAGTATACAGGGGTGTCCAAAAGGGCCCCTAAGGTTCGAATTCCAACCCTTTGATCAATGACGGCGAATTCTCACCTTAACTGAATTATCATGAAAATTTCAAAATGAACATTACAGTTGTGAGCTGCCACTTGGTTCGTTGCATGGCATCGTTGTGGCCATAGAACTTTCCAATACCTTGTGTCATTTTGTCCAATAGCCAAAAATCCATCGGTAGATGTTACATTTTCTCTGGGTCAGATTTCGTCCGCAGGACTACGAAGGAACAGGAAAAATAATAATAATGTGTTGCTCGTCCAACGTCGAGATCGAGTACGAGGATTACACATGATGTGCTGCAAAACTTCTATGTTCCATGTGATTTTGAGCCATTGCAAGATTTCCTCGCCCAACAATCTAATTCGATTCTGTGCCGGTGTCGAGACCCTGACCATAATATGGATGATTAATTCTTTCCTTGTTTTGAAATGCGAAGAGAACAACACGAATTTCTCAGACTAAGAATAGAATACTAGAGTGCTTTTTTCGAGAAGATGTTACGACAATCAAAGAGATTACTCAAAGACAATTTTTTCTTTTTTTAAAAAAAATTGTGTACATAATCTTACACATGATCATATGTAAATTATATATAGTTCATCTTAATTATCTTTTTTATATTATCATTGAAGGATTGAGACGAATAGAGCATGATTATGTTGTTAAAGAAATGTTAAATCTAAAACCGTGTCAACCACAAGCGACACGGCCCATGGCCTTCACCCACAAACCACGTGTAAATATGTCCACACCATGCATGTGAAAACTCGTCGAAGTATCAACAAGATAAAAAATTAAAAAATTTATAGTAAAATTACGAAAAAATGGTATTCAAAATCCCGATTAGACTCCTTTTCCTACTCTTTCAACGTAGTCACCTAAAGCACATGCAACCTCCTGCTGCTCTCTCTTGTTGCTCTAATCCTACTACAATGAAAGTACAAAATAACTAAAGTTTCTCCGTATTCTTACGTTCTCTTTCTGATGAAAGTTCAGAAGGAAACCCAAATTGTCTCGTTACTTCTCCTTTTTTCTCTTAAATCATTCATTTTTCCCCTCTCTTTCAACAGAACTCTATTCAAAATTATACTACTTCTTCTTATCTCTTTATCAACTATTTCGTGCTCAGAAGAGTCTTTTTAGTAACTTTATTATTTCATTTATGGTAAGATTTAATTGCTTAGAAGTTCTTTTTGTTTCATTTATTGCAAAAAAATTATATCTATATTTTTATCTGAAATGATTGAAGTTAGTTGCATTTAATACGAATCCATTTAATGTTTATTCAGTTTCTTTTGGTTTGTAAGATTCTATTGGATTAAGCTACTATTTTCTTATTGTAAATTCCTTCTTGTTTTATTGTTGTCTCTTTATTTCCCAGTATTTCGCTATAACTGTCATGTTACATTCTTGTTTTCTTGTTATTTCTTTAATTATTGGTGTTTTGTTGTAGTTGTCATGTTATTATGTTATCATTGACTTTCATTAAGTTTTTTTATTCCTTGTCGTCATTTGCCCGTCATTGTCCTATTATTATGGTATCATTAAATTTCTTTGCGATATTCTATTTTCTAGTGTCAAATGTCTATCAATGTAGTGTTATTCTAGTGTCATTGGATTTCTTTGTGTTGTTATTCTTAGGTAAGACATGACTGATAAAATGAAAAATGTCATCAACTTGAAGGACTATCGTTGTGACACTTGGGATTGAAGTTCATATAGTAATGAGCAGGATGTAAATGGTAATTGAAAATGCAAGAAAGTGGAGGTCAATGTCGATCTTGTTGTTGATATGAAAATTTCTAATGACGAAATGGAAGTCAATGAAGTACATTTTGTTAATCCAGACAATCTTCCTCAAGATATAATGCCAATGGCTTTTGCGGTTGAGATGGAGTTTAAATAATTTTATGACAGTCTAAAATATTACACGGCTTATGCAAATAGTGTAAGATTTGATACGAAGATACAACACTCCTATAAGATAGTCGATTCAAGTGATAATCCATATAAGAGAGCTATCTTTGCTTGCTGTAAAGAAGACAAATGCCCAATGAAGCCTCACGACTTATTGTATGGAACAAAGCTTTTGGCAAAGACACAATGTCAAGCTCAAATAATAGTTTAACTACACGATAATGGCAGATACCAGGTAACATACGTGAACCACAAGCATTACCATCAGATGTTGGATAAGTCACTGATGCGATCACCATGTTCTAAGAGGAAGATGACGTATATACATAAAAAAAATAATTGCGAATAATGATCGTGCTGGAATACCTATATCTAAGACAATGCCTTCATTGTTGTTAAAAGCTGATGGACATGAACACATGTCGTTCACTAAACAAAATTGTAGGAATACCGTGAAAACAATGAGAACCTTACATTTTAGTGAGGGTGATACTAAAGTAATTCATGCTTACTTCTTCGACGTGCAATAGAAGAACCAAACTTCTTTTACAAGATGGATTTAGATGAAACAACTAGATTAAAGAATGTCTTTCAGGTGGACGCAAGATCAATACTTGCATGCATGTATTTTGGCAATGAAGTATCTTTTAACACGACATATATATATGGTAAACAAGTGGGTTATGCCATTTGCCTCCTTCATTGGGGTTAACTATCATGGCCATTCTGTGTTACTTGAATATGCACTTCTGTTGAAGGAGATAAGTTCAAACTACATGTGATTATGTAAGACGTGGCTGAGCTGAGGAGCTGCATGCATGGTATTTAGGCCTGTAAACGGGGCAAATACGGAATGGATAAAGTCTTATCCATACCCTTACTCTTTAAATTCTAGTAGGTAACGGGAGCGAGTATTGATCCGTATTTTCTAAATTTCTACCCTTACATGTCCCATTACCCGTGGTAGAATATAGAATAGGTAGGGTAAACAGGTAATTAGGTAAATTTATGTTTAAAATAATAATAAAATAGACATAATAAAATAACATATCAAACATATAAGACCCTTTGTGCATCCACAGCAATTAAACCTGGGTCAGGTAGACTTAGCTAATATAAAATTTACACCTAAAATTCCAAATTTGCAGTGAGAAATATGATACATATTATATTCTGATAAAGGTTAGCCATTATGCTCATATGCCATATAGACATTTTAGGCCTTTGATACTAAATTTGTTGCATTATAAATTCTACTAGTTTTACTGTTCAAGATTCAATTCAAGCATCAATAAATAATGACTAGTGTCGTTATATGAGAAAATTTGCACCATTCATACGTATACCATCTTGATATCATTTTTTTAAATTTTAACTAGAGTAGTGACAAATTCTGATTCATCATTCGTAACTAAAGCAACAACCATAGACAATTACGAGTTTTTGCTTAATTGCTTATTATAAATCAAGAGCATTATGGTCATACTCCAACATTACCAACCTCTAATAATTCTCAAGTGACCAATTTCAGTAATTGTTCCAAGAAAACACCAATATTTTACAAGCCATAGACTTTCCGCATGACACTCAATCTGAAGAACAAGTAAATCAAATCCCCAACCTCAACTCTCATTTATACTTGCTTGACAGTAACAATAGGAAAAAGATCATCGAACTTGACTAACTTTCCCATATAGTTTGTATCGAAAAACTTGAAGATCGCATTCTTCAAAATCCCAAGGGGATGGTTATCCCTCCTGTGCTGCTGCATTCTTTAGTATTCAGCACATTGTTCGTGGGATTCCTCTCCCTCACTAGACAGACATAAACCTACAGATGTACACATTATGGTTTAAGCATGGTGAAAACAAGAGAAGAATGATCCTATGAAAATATGCACCGTGAAAAAGAATTCATGTGTCAACGCATTATGAATTGTAGCCTTCACCACCATCTTTATTGTAATCTAATATATATATGCTCTGAATAAGACCACATCTTCTGCGTTTGTATCATTAAACATGTTTGCTTAATCAGATTTAGATTATTTCCATGTTTGCTCAATGTTCAATGTTGAAACTAACACAGGAAATACAATAAGATTACAAAAGAAAACTACTGAAAATTTAAATTTTGCCACAACATCTACTTAAACATTCAAGAACATTGTTGGAAAATATAGATTTGGGGATAACAAAGATATATTTCACGTTTTCACAACAAAAACTAAATAAAAACAGGCATAAACCGGAATGGGAGCCTGAGGAAAGAAGGAGATTGGAGAGCCACCGCCAGATGGAGCCTGGAGAACAGGAGAAGATCGGGAGAGAGCCTGGAGGAGAGCGATCGAGGATCGGAGCCTGGAGGAAAGCGATCGGGAGAGAGCCAGAGCTCAGAGTGTTTAGGGACCGCCGAATGGGGAGCCTGAGGAGGAGAGCGATCGCCGATCGAGGAGGAGAGCCACCACCTACTGAACGATCGCCGATCGAGGAGGACTGGAGGAGAGCAATTACGAGAGAGTCGGAGCTCGGAGTGTTTAGGGACTGCTGGACGACTAAAGAAGAAAAACGAGGAGGAGGACTAGAGCCTGGAGGAGGAGGCTTGGACAGGAGGACGACAACGACTACCAACTAGAGAACAAGAGAAGTCGAGAAAAGGACTTAGGGTTTAATCGTTTAGGATTTTATATGATGTAACTATATATATATATATAATGTAAAATTATATTAATAGGATTTAGAATATATATATATATATATATATATATATATAGGACCCGGTTCAGTTGCATCCTCCCTCAAATTAGTTTTTTTGAGGGAAGATACATCATAGCTGTTAGATATTGATCTAATGGTTCATATTGAAACCACTTATTTTGAAATGATACCACTAGTGGTTTCTGAATTTAAAATAGTTATGATACAAAATAGTATTACGTTTTTGTGCTGAATTTAAAATAATTTGATTTTTCATTTTTGTATTACTAAATTGAATGCAAATAGTTATGATACAGAACAGTATTACGTTTTTGTGCTGATTTGTAAATATCTTATTGGTACGGTGACTAATTTATATTTTTGTATCGATGTTTTGTTATTGTTCTATAATACAATTTTGATGGA